>CM055112.1:30668738-30777087 GCA_029204225.1 Diphasiastrum complanatum
TGCTATTATAGGTCCTAGAAACATATGAGCATTCTTTGATTTATTCTGTGGGGTGAAATCCATCATGGGCTAAAGCAAATTTATTAGTCATGCGGCCAGTCCACCTGGCACGTTCTATCTCAATAAATAGAGCTATGGCCTCATTTGCCCAATGAAGCATCTTAATATTATCTTTCTTTTCAAAAAAATATGAGAATGAGGCACCTAGCCGGCCAATAAAATCAAACTTGTTGCTAAGATGCATCAAGGCTCGAGGCGTTGGGCGGCTGAGCCCTTCCCTCACTCTGTGGGTACATGAGTCGATAAAAAATAAATAATTGAGGGTTTTCGAAAGTTAGTTGATGCCAGGCCCTGAGAAGCAGTGACGGAAAGGCCTGGCATGATCGAAATATCAAGACCAAGGATCTCATTAAGGGAGAATTGGCCCTGTTATAGCAACGCCAAGGCTCATAAAAGACAAGCTTAAGTTTTAGTGAGAAGGACCCGTACAAGGTAGTAATAGATCTGACCTAATGGTGCAGTCATTCTTGCCGACCTGCCACGACAAATTACTCAACATGTCCATTAACAACAGCAGGTTGCATCGCTACTATTCAACTAATGTTGAGCTCAGTGATTTGTCAAAAGTGCCATCTGTAAAATATTTCAACTAGATTTACTATTTTGGTCATATTGTATATTTGGCAATTGATGCCAATTTTCATATTAGACTTAGAGTTTGACTTTTCAAAGTTATATCAATCTAAAAGCATTTGAATAAACACTTTTGGAAAGTGTGGGAAACTATAGAACACGAGTTTTGGAGAGATTCAATTTGAGTAGTAGGAACATTGAATCTAGTCACAAAAATAGTAGGGTTTTTATTATGGAGGAAAGTCAAAGTTTAGACTTAGGTTTTGTTTGCTGATTCTCTAGTAATGTTCGCTCTGATTCTTTCTCAATTTTAGCAATGTTTCTATCTACCACAAATTCTGCCTATCAACGATTCAACCTATGAGTGACATCTACACTGGTCTCTTGCAGTAGAGACTCTACTAACAGAACCAATGTTATTCGATTTTGGTCAAGAAAGAATCCATTCCACAATGGACATAGTTACAGATAGCATTCTCTTCAAATCTATGGGTTGCAGTATAATGGTTGTGGAATAGTGATGTACCCACCTGTCAATCAGTACATCAACGACCTGATTTTGATCTTTGGTTGGCAATGGGAGCTCTTCTTGGTTATAAGATATGTGAAGACTTGATTATCTATGGTTCTACAAATTGTTTCAGTTCTTTCTTTATTTTTACAGAATGTAGATTATTCCTAATCTAGTCTACTCAAGAAACAGGGAATTAAACTAATTCTACTCCTATTGAAATCACAGAATCAACAACACAAATTTTAACTAAGCAAATGGAAATCCTACAAAGTGCTTGCTACAAATGTCACTCAACACTTGTAACAAAAACTCCTCAGGGAGCCAGAAATTGAGAAACATCATAAATCAGTGGAATGGTGGATCAATTTCCAAGTCTTGCACATCTACCTGATGCTAATCCCAAACCAATCCTTAAGAGAAGAATGAACAACAAGCACATTCATACATTAGTACCCAAACTAAATGCATGAAGATGGAGCATGCAAGGAAATGGGAGAAGAAAGACCTTCTATTCAAAAAAACAATAGCATTTTAGTACATTACACATGCTTTGAAACTTGTGGAGGAGGCCTCTATCTATACCCATGAACTGGTGAACCCAATTTTATCATATTTTGGATTCCACCTCTTACAACTGAGTGCATCCCAATCTATAAAGATTTGGGTTCCACCTCTTACTTGATAATAGGAGACCTCTTTATTAAAAAAACATAACTCAAGTTGAGAGTCTAAATTGCTAGCTCTCACATGGCTATCCATCTTTCGAGAATTACCATGGGGCTCACAATTGTACATTTTAGCCTAGCACTAATAATTCTCATGCTCTCAGACTCGGCTCTCAACTTCATCTCTGCTACAAGCCCTTTTGAGTGGAGAGTTTCTGCATCGACACCTCGGGGCATGGCAACAACTAAGATTATCCTCCTGTATAGTGTTGTAGGTCGCACTGCATGGCTTCAGCTTCAACGTGTGGTTCTTGGAAAGGCATAGATCAGTGTTTGCTTACGTAAAACTAGAACTTATTGGCTTCATTGTCGTGTGTCTCGACAAAACATAAAAGTCACTATAGCTTATCAGGATAGCCCTTCTTAACCAAGAGTCTGTTGCTTGTTTTTTTCAGCTTTTCTTCTATCAAGAGATTTCTCAAACCAACCTTCCTTCTGATGGCTTCAAATGTGATACATCTTGTCTTTGCACCCAACTGAATAGGTCCCAAGTATGGCCTTATCCCAAGTATGAACTTATTTTCATACCACTTGTCAATCATCTACACATATTGACTAGAAGTAAATGCGGCTCAATAATAAAGCCTTGTCATCATTAGATGCGCATCTTTTGGTTGCAAAGGTTGATTGACATCCAACATTATGGGTGGTAGCGCTTTATCCCAGTAGCACTCCAATGTCATGATAAAGACTATGGATAAACAATAAATTGCACTTTCTTGGACTACGGTATCTGCACTTCCCCTATAGGCATATCCAAAATTTAGTAGCGCATCTCGATACTTTACAATAGTTGAGCTTGAGTCAATTCTTGGAATAATAGGCCAAGTGATTTGTCGCTCGACTAGTCTTGTTTTCTCCCAAGGATCTCGTCTCTTGATTGGCACATAATAGGGGTCGGCCCTTTTTCAGACCCTTTTCCAGCTTGGCGCTCTCAGGTATTCTTGAAGCTTCTTGTCATTATTTAGCAGTATCACAATCCTCCCAGAGGGTTGTGGTCATAAGACGTTCCCGAGGCTGCTAAGCTTTAGACATTCTTTAGTAGTTACTTTCTTAGCCCCCCCGTTCTCCTTTCTTGTAGGTCTTATGGAATTCATCAAACTCTTGTCTTTTGATCTTTTCTATGGATTTCTTGGAAAGCTTTCTTGAGGGCCTTACCGAATGGTCGTCCAAGGATGTTGCATTCTTTGTTTCAGGAATCCCTGGTATTGAGCCCTTGATTCTTGATCCAGTGAAGATGTCGCACTTTCCCTTTGGAGGGGATGAAGAAAGTCCCATAGAAGGTTGCATAGTCTCATCAACTAGATCTTGATCAGAAAAATTAAAGTCAGGTGGCAATGGATTTTATTTCGAACACTAGTTGGGTAAGCCTTAGTGCTTCATCATTGTCACTAGTTGGGTAAGCCTTAGTGCTTCATCATTGTATTATTTTCGCACTCCGTCTAAAGCTTGGTAAAAAACATAGAAAGCAGATGATCCTCTCTATATTACACCACATCGTGAGTAGATCTAACCAAACATTGACAAACCAGATTTACTTCCAACAATCTCAAATGCTCAATTTCATTGCTTATGGAAAAACCTTAACTAGCATGAATCAAAAAGCATGGAAAATGGAAATAACAAGCAATTACAACAAGAGCATAAGCAAGAGTGATTAGGAAATGAGGATGCTTGAACTCTCAAAATGATAGAGTCTCCTCCTCTCTATTAAGCATGAAAATAGTGTACAATTGGTGTATTTCTATAAAATGGGGAAGGGCCTTGCCCCAAAATCCTATTGGCTGATATTTACATTGATCCTATTCATTCATCTTGGACCCAACTTGATCCAAGGGTCCATAAAAAGTACATTGAAATTCACAAGATTCATGTGAGTCCCAATTTGGACCCAACTCTAAAAAGTAATCTCTAAGTTTAAAAATGACTTTGGGCCTCTAGTTTTATTTTAATTCAAAGGTCCAAGTCCATTTTATTTTATTTACACTTAAGCTTGTGTGCTCATTGGGCCATGTGCTTATACGTGCAGGATGCCATGCCCTCGCAACACATTTTATTGGTTGATTTTATTTATTTACACTTTGTTGGGAATACCCCCAACAGGACCCATGGCCTGAAGTAGTGTCGGTCCCTCTACACTCAGCCGGTTTAGTAAAGCATCCTCTTTGCCCTCCTCTGGTGGATCAAGTAGCCCGTGACATCTTCCATGAAGTTGAGACGGTCCAGTTTCTTCGAGTCCTTGGGTGTGTGGAAGGACTTGTGGACTCCTGTCAACCATTCTTGGTCGACCCACGCTTGGAATCGACGCGTCCAGGGATCTCCAGGAAAGGCATCTCGGTAATATACACGAGCAATTGGCAGCTGATCTTCAACTTTGTCTGAAGCTAGCACCTTATTAGGATCAAAGAATATGGAGGGAAGAAAATCATCCCATTTGGTTTCAATGCCCATTAAATGTTCTAAGTCCCGGGCGTAAGTTGTTGTCGCGCGGATTGTTGGATCAAGGCAGTTGATATAGTGATTCACAAATGTGGTGAGAGCCCTTCTGGCATCTACATCCGTAGTCCAACCATACTGTAATGGAATGATCGGCCAATTAAAGTTTTGAAGTGTGATCTTGTCCATAGGGGTGCCGCATTTCGCCCATTTGGACCATCGTGTACATGGCAGGAAGTGCGCGTTCACCCGTAATTGTTGTGGACTTGTCACGTAGGCCTTGATGGCCGCAGGGTCCCTTTCGAATAGCTGCTAACGCCACTTTGGTTGTGGTTGGAGGGCGGGTAATGCTTGCAGCTCCTTGCCCTTGATTGTCTGAGCTGAAAACGATATCTGCTAGTCGCCTCTTGACGACTCGTGGGGATACTTTGATAGGAATTATTTATTTTCTCCTTCATGGACTTTGGTCTTCGGAAGGCCCGATTGGCAGATATGGTGCACGAACCTCTAGAAGATGTGGCATGTCCTTCCTCTTGGCTTTGGCTGATACCTGTGCCTTGCCCCTGGTCTCACGTCTCAGCACTTGTATCCGTTTGTCCTTGGTCTTGGCCTTCGGTCTGGAGTATTTTCAGATGTTTACATCTAAAAATATCTATATGAACAAAGGCTTTGATGTCCTTATAAAATATCAAAAAGTTGATCTCTTCAAGTGCTTCATCCCCCAAGTGCGTATTCTCTGCTTCCAAAATATTTAGTTGCATCTGGATGGGATCAAGCCATTGGTATGCTTCAGATTGAAGCTCCCGCACCTTCGTGGAGGCCTCTATCAGCACTTTGGAGAGGCTTTGGATGTACAAATTGAAGCCCTCCTCTTTCTACTGTAGCTTGGCAATCTTCCGGTGCCCTTCTTGCTCATGTTGGTGCATTAGGATCAGCTCATGCTGTAGCTTGGTGAGTTCTGCTCGCAGCTGTGTGTTGCTTGTGGCCAGGTGTAGTAGCCTGCTTTCCAAAATAGCTTTGGCCGCTACCCGCCTCTAGGATGTACTTGCCCAGAGTCTGGTATGTCGTTGTTAAGTCTGTGGAAACAACCGGTACACTGGCACTAATGAGGACTTGTGTTGTATTGGCCTCGATAATTTGTGGAGTTCTGTTATCATCATCTTCAATGAGGTTCTCGTTGGATTGGATGCCATCTGGGGCGGTGGGATCAATTCGATCTGGTGATGGTATAAAAACTGTTTGAAAAAATGCGTCATCAGGCAACAGTTGGTTGCCCTCGGCAACCTTTGGTGGCGAAGCGGGTGGGGTGCGAGAAACAACAGTAGAAACCGGGGTGAGGACGGTTTGTCCAAACGAGAGGATGGGAGGAATAGAGGGGAATTGGAGTGTGGTGTGGAGTATGGAGGAAGGCGAGGATGGAGCAGAAAGGGTCTGGCGTGGGGGTGAAAAATTGATGACTTGCATCCACGCCAGAGTGTCTGGAGACAAATGAGAATCAGATGGACTGAATGGAATGGAAGCCAAGGTGGCGGCAGGAGTGATGGAGGATGGACGAAGTAGTGGATAATGGAACAAAAATAGGAGTGGTATCAATAGAGAAAACGAGAATGGACACAGAAACAGTTGTGGATGAAACATGAAGAGAGGTAGTGACAACAGAGACAGGAGGGGGAGGTTGCACGGAAGAAGAAGTGGCGGTGGTTAATGGAGTTGTTAGTGTGGTGGTGGTGGTGCGTCTTCGGGTAGTAGGTGGAGATGAAGATGTAGAGGCAGTGCCACACATTCGTTTGCTGGCCGTTGTGTCAGTAACTGCTGGTTGGGAGGAAGTGGATGCTTGAGATGGTGGATAGAGGTTAGTATGCGTCACGGTGGAAGACAAAAGGGTTGAGCAGTGAAAGTTGCCCACTTTCACCTCGAGAAGTGCGCAGGCAAAGCTACACAACAGGGAACCTACTGCGATATGGTCATGGTTGTTGGGTTTGATGGCAGTGGTTAGTTCACGAATGAGGAAGTTATGCCAGTCGTATGGCACAACTAAGGGATCAGGGAATTCCAAAAAGGATCTCACTATTTGACTCAGTAGCTTGGACTGGATTCTGTCCTTGCAAAATATTGAAATAACCAGAAAGTTATTCAACAGATGCGCGACTATCTGAATGATGGGTTTTGTGATAGCATCTATCAGGTAACCATTGTTAGTCTGGATTGGGATTTCTGGTGTAGTTTGGGTAACGAAAGGTTTGATCAGATTTTTGGCTTGGCGATGGGAGATGGGCTGACGGTCACCGAACATAATGCCAATGGTGACCATCGAGTCTGCGTTAATCCTGACCTTGTACATGGTACCCTGGTACAAGAAGTGGAAGCGTGTTTTCAACGTGTCCCAAGTGGCGTAAGCGTGAAGGGCGAGACCCATGTTAATCTCATAATGGAAAAGTGCCAGGTAAAAATCCATTACCTTAAGGAGTGGGCCGATTGTCTGTAGCCATGGTTGGATTAAAGCATTAGAGGGTAAGGGCCAAATCTGCATGGCCTCGATAATTTCATGCTGGATCACCTGCTTGGCGCCAAAGTCTTCAGAGGATGAGGAGGCCATGTTAGCGGTGATGATTAAAGGACGAAAAAGTAAAAAAAATGGTGGAACAGGTAAAAAGATGTGGAAACGACAGAAAACTATGAATAATGAGTGTTGGATGACAAGAATTGTAGTTCAGAGCGCAGATCGGTGTTCAGTGTGAGCAGATGATAGCTGGTAGGAAGTTTGGTCACAAATAGAGAACTTGGTAATTTTGGTGTAAATTTCGACAAAGCTTCGCTAGCAAAGGTGACACTGAATGACTCGAATTCAGCCCTTATATAGCAGAATTTAGAGTGCGTGTTAGGTGAAATCCACTTTTCCTTGTTTAGTTCCACCCAAATTTTGGCAGGGGCCTTCTTCACAAAATTCTAAGACCTCAGGGAAGTCTGCGAGAGTTCAGAAGGTGATTTGACTGCCATGCGAATTTTCTGCTAGGGTTCAGACTGTCTGCGAGGGTTCAACTCTCGCAGGAAGTGATCTCTCGCACAACATGTTTCTATGATTGGATTTTCAAGATCAGACTATATAGGTTGGCTCATTTCACTGTTTTGATTCCATTTAGGCACCTTGCGAGGGTTGGTAGGACGATCTTGATGCTCTGCGAGGGTTCTAAAGATTCAGCCTCTGAAAACCTTGCAAACACTAAAAAATGATGATTCCTCCATCAGGAACTCTTGCAGAGATTTCTATGGATGCATCTGGGTCAAATCTAGTGACTATCCAAGTTTCAAGAGCCATCTCCCAAGGTATCTCCAAAAATCATGAAAAAAGTGCTCTTTTAGAGTGTTTTTTGACGAGATCTCGAGATTTTCTGATTTTTAACTTTTGCAATCCGGTAATCAGCTTCATCCATGCTGGAGCTGACTGTCGGTAGTTCTCTGAAAATTTTGATGGATAATTGGTAACAGATCCATTAGTCTTTGGTGAATTTTGCTCTTAATTTTCCATAGTTACTGAGATCGAGGTTTCTAATCTGCAAATTTAGAGAACTTATTGGCATAATCTAATGATCTGCTTCCTTCTTGATCCCAACTGGACTCCCCTTGGATCCTAATGGATTTTTCCGATCTTGTCAGATCTGGCCGAACCTTGATGGACCTAGCTTGATTTGGCTTGATCTTCCTAGATCTAGTGGTGATGGTCTATCAGAATAGCTATTCGTGTCGTGCCACCACCAATCTGGATCTATCTTACTGCGGTGGCCAGTATTTGTGAAACCGGCTACCATTGATGGGTGTCAAATGGCGTCCCATCCAGTTTTTCTAAACTCATAGTTCCATAATTAAGAACTTCCTTGATCTGATAAGGACCTTTGCCTGTGAATTTTAATTTTCCCTTGATCGCCTTGGTTTTAAACATCAGGACCAGATCTTCGGAGCGAAGATCCTTCTTTTGTAACCTGCGATATTGCCATGCTTTGTGTCTTTCTTTTTCAGCTGCCAGTGCATGCACAACTAGTAAGTGTGTTTCACAGAGTTTATGCAGAGCTTTGTGGCGTAGTTGTAGAGATTTGGATTCATTCAGGCGTTGCATTGTAGCAATCCTTAATGAAGGGACTAAAAACTCTACTGGCATCACAACATCTTGACCATATACCAATTGGAAAGGTGTTTGATCAGTGCTTTCTTTATACAAGAAGACATCTACATGATCCATCCCAAAGGATATATTCTAGAAGGTATGAAAAATCATGTCTTGGTATATTGTTGGAGGAATGCCCTTCAGATCACTATAACTCTAGGCAAAACAATCTTTATACTCCACCAACAAGGATCGTAGTCTCTTGAGTTGTGTGGGTATTAACTGCTCTCCCACATGCATATCTTTTTTTCTTCTCTTGGCTCCACAAGATTCATCAGTTGTGTTCGCATAGGTCCCTCAAAGACTTGTTCCATTGGTGCTTGACTTTGATCAAGTTCTCGCTAGGCTTCCGACATCATTATTACCACGTCGTCCAAGGTATAATATTTGAAGGTTTCCTGCATCTCGTGAACTGGAGCTCGTCGAGATTCCTCCTTCAACATATTGATCTTAGCCCGACTGGTCATTTTTTGGTTTTCTGTCATCTGTGTAGAAGATGACACTGTATCTGAGTCCATCTTGATTGACTTCAAGAAATCCAACGTCTTCTTTTTGCTCTTTTTTGTCAATTTGGTGGATTTTTCCTTGTTGTCTTTCATTGAAATTATCGTGACATTCGCCTCTTGATTGCGAATATCAACATCCACTGTAGATATCGCCTCTTTGGGTAAATCACTCCATCAAATTACCTGGTTGTAGCATTGCTTCAATTGATTCTTCTTATTCATAGATGCCTTGGGTGGATCGATCCTTGAGACTTTCGCCATAGCAGACTTTTGCGATGGTTGAGTTGGTACTTTCTTGATTCCATAACAATCTGCGTCCATGTGGTGTAGGACCCGCTCATTGGTCAGCTCAATCTCCTTATTATAAGTTAGAGCACGTTGCCAAGGGACTAAATCATCGTCCATTGGGTTCTCAATAGGTTCCGCTGATAGCCATGCTACATTTATCATACCCCGTGTGTCCATAATGTAACACTTGGGTGAAGATCTACTGGGTTTGGGATCTGATTCATATTGACATGCCTGGCAGTCAATAATTGCTAATGCATCCATCCATATCATGACATCCATCTCTGAATCATAGTGATCTCCCTTGCCTGGCCTTGGGAGATCAATCGTGTGATCTGTCGTGGATGATCTGTCATCAGCTTTGTGTGCAATAGGTTTCACCGCCCATGTGGTTGGATCAACCTTTACAGCCTGTTCTCTATTCTCAAAGGTGAGTTTTCCCATACCCCAGTTGTGTACTACCTGCGCAGTTCTCAACCACGGTCTTCCTAGTAACACACAGTATGCAGTTGGAGATTCAAGTATATCCATGACTACAAAAGTAATCACAAACTGCATGCCTACTATTTTTACAGGGATATCGACAACTACACTCTTTGGTTTCACACATGATTGATCTGCTAGCTTGATGGCGAATCTTGCTGGCTTTAATCCTTGTAGATCCCACTTTTCATACAAAGTAGTGGAGATCAAATTGACACTGGATCCTCCATCTACTAATGTTGTCTCGTCCTCGTATCTCTCGTGTTTGATTGGCAAAGTGATGTTGTGCTCTTCACTTTTCCATGCTGCTCTAATGTGGAGGACGTTACTTGTTTCTTCATAGCCTATACAATCTATGGGCTTAGGCACTACTGGTTCCTCATTCGCTTTGGCCCATTCAGCTAGAAGGCTTTTCGCTTGTGGTGCAATCCACAGTAGTTTTCCAAGTGCTAAACTAGCACGGCTTGCCAGTAAAAGAGTGAGCCTTTCAGTGCGTGGTTCCTTAGGCTCCACCATGTGGAAAGGTGGTTCATGTTGGTGCAACCGATCATTCTGTTCAGTGCACAATGGTGAGTCTGCTTGCGGTTCTTGTTCGTCGCCAACTAGAGGTTCCGTGAGATTCTCTTTCTTGCTCTTTTTCCTCCGCTTGTGCCTTCTGTACCCAATGTCGTATTTTTTGGTATTGTCTTCTTTCTTCCCTCACATTCAGAGATGGTGCTGAAGTTGAGGGTTGGTCGTCAGTGACCGAGGGTGGTGGTGAGGGAGCCACTTCCTTCCTCTTTTGTGCTCGCATGACGGCTAACAAAGGAGCGTGGAATTGCCACCCTTGTGATGGCATCTCCGCTTGGAACTGCTGGTTGTTGTATCGCAATGAAGTTGAGAGGTGCACTGGTTCCAGGTTTAAATGGACAATTCTTGTAATAGTGCCCATAACCGCATTTGTCAAAATATTGGAAAAATCTGTCTAATGTTGTGAGTAGGAGTCCTAAAAATGCCAAAGATGAATTAAGCTCTTTTGGCTTAGTAAAGACCCATCTTAGAATAAAATATTCAAGGTAGGTAGAAGTAGAAACTCGAGCTACCATAGGAATTGCCATTTGTACTTTGCATGCCACATTTAATGCATGAAAAGACTAGGTGGCACAATTAGACATATTGAGATGGTTTCAATAAAGTCTAGATAGCTTGAGAGGTGGATTCATAACTCCAATTCAACTCAAAGTAGGAGGAGAGTCCATGGATCTATATATATGTGATGTACTCTCATTAAGAAAATGATGAAATTTGTGTGATACAAATTTGGAGTCAAGCTCTTTGTGCCCTCTCTCTCTACTCGAATTTTGTACTTTCATTTTCTCTCTCTAGTTGAGTTGAGACATTTATTGTGCTTAGTTTCATGTTTTGTTGACAGATCTTACTTGTAACACAATAATATTTCTTGTTTGATCAGCTTTCCTATTGTCAATCAATGTTAGTCTGATCTTTATGGTATTATTGGGCTTAGGAGATCAAAAGTACATGTGTAGGGCATCCCACACGTGTGAATTCAACATGGTATCAGAGCCTACCTAAGATTTACAAGCAAATCTAGTCAAAAAGTTTGCAAATTTGATCAGATTTCAAGCTAGGGATTGTCTAGATTCTACTTTCTAGCTAGTTTGCAGTTTTCTGGTGATTTAGAGCTTCAAACCACTTTGAATGGTCCAGATTAGGTACTATATAGAATTTTAGGTGCTGGCACGTGTGAAATCCGCCCATTTTCAGTTTGGTGGTTCTCTCTCACCTCAGATCCAAATTTCATGCAAATTAGCCCACTAGAAAGCTAGATATGGTAGAATTTGATGCAATTTGAATCATGATAGTTGGATAAGCCAATCAAAAGTTATAAGCTTTTGAAGAGTCATAGGTAGGGCACCTAGACCTGTGGCAAATCGTGAGTACATGTCATTTATCGCTTGAATGATCACAAAAATCATCCATAAGTTGACCAATCTCATCTACATGTGATTTAGACAAATTTATAGGTTCTAGGCAAATTGTTTCATACAAATAGATTGTATTTGAGTCAATTTGACATTTTTGGAGTATTTCACACGTGTGAAATTCAGAGTACCATAACTTTTGCCATACTTCATCTTTTTTGATGATTCAAATCTTGTTTTAGAAAGATTGTCAAGCTAGTGAGATCTATCTCACAGTTTTTTGCTTTGTCTTACATAGGATTTGGTTTTTTGCCCTTGATTGGTTCCTATAGTGAGAAGATAAGCAATTTTTTCATCCATCTTTTTTTATTTCCATCATTCTTTATGACTTCAATGGGTGTCTTTCTATTAGAAGCAAGTAAAAGATTGTCAACCTCCAATTACTCAATCAAACAATTCATGAGAAGCAGCAGATGTGTGAGTATCCTTACCATTCTATTATAGGATCTCTTATGTATGCCATGCCAGACATAGCTTTTGCAGTCAACTCTCTCAGTCAATTCATGACTAATCCTGGTGTAACACATCGGAAGACTCTTATTAGAGTCATGAGATATCTTCGAGCTACTATGGACTTTTGCATTTGTTATAAAGCAGTCGGCAATGAAAAACTCAATTTACTCCGTGATTACACAGATGCAAGTTGGGCTAGAGATGTAGACACTCGTAAATCCACTTTTGAATTTACATTCTTCCTCAATAATGGTCCAATTTCTTGAAACATTCACAAACAATCTTTGATAGCTCTATCTTCCACTGAATCAGAGTATATTGTAGCCTCTCAAGCTACAAAGGAAGCAATTTGGTTAAGGAATTTACTCTCAGATATCGGTTTGAATCAATATGCTCTGACGACATTATTTTGTGATAATCAAAGTGCCATCGCTTTATCAGCCACCCTAGATTTCATTCTAGGAGTAAGCACATTGAACTGAAGTATCATTTTGTCAGAAGCAAAGTTCTCAACGAAGAGGTCAGATGTAGTATAGTAGAACGCAAGATATGACAACAAATATTTTTACCAAAATATTAAGTTTGGAAGCACATAGAAGATTCTGTGTAGAACTAAGTTTGAAGGTCAAGACATTCAAGGATTCAAATTAAGGGGGAGTGTTGGATTAGTCTCTTTTGTACTAATCGACTAATCAGTTTTAATCTTCATCCATTGTTTATCCACTTCTGTGGAATTTCCGTGTTCTTTTACAGTCTACAGATTTACAAGTGTTTCCACACAGTCTACATAAATACATGGAGATTGACTACAGTGTCGCTTTTCATTTTCTCTCACTTCGGCTTTTTCGCTTGACAAGAATCTCGTGTAAAATCACAGTGTCACATTTTCGCACTTTAGCGACACTATCGCCTGCCAGGAATTACAAGTAAATATGCAGAGTCGTATTTTTTGCTTTTTCTAAAGTGCCTTCCACTTGTAATTATTTGTTAAAATGTGAAATTGCCACTTGGGCTCCACCTAGGCAACTCATTAGCTTATCTAAGAGCCCCCCTCTCTTTTGAGGGAGCTTTATTTGCATTGTCATACTCTTGTATTGAGCAAAGAAGATCTACCACTAGTTTTGGCTTTCATAGAGCTCCTTGATCATGATGGCTTTCTTGAATGACTCCCTTATGATCTTGCCCTTCCATTCTTATATGTGTAGATGTGGATTAGTTAGTTTCCTTGCTTTTTTTCATTCATGCATTGTGGATTAGAGTGGATTAGATTTTTTGTTCTTGTTCTAGTGTAGAATCAATCTTGATCAAGGGAGGAGATTGATTTGCAAAATAAATGTGTGGCCAAGATTCATTTGGGCTAAATCACATTAGGGTGCCTCACTACTAGTATAAGATGTTTGTACATATTTTATATTGAGTATTGAAGAGCTTCTTTGCTCTTGAGGTGGCACTCTCTATTTTTCTCTCTTCTCTCTCTCTCTCTCTTCTTGTGAGATTGTGCTAGATTGTAGATAATATGATAACCTATGCATAGCTATGAGTTATGAATCATTTCAACCTGCTCCTAAAAAATAACAAAAAAAACTAAGATTGCATTTAGAAGAATAAAAAAAATGAAAAAACTAACCTAGGAGTGACACCTTAGCTGTTAGCAAATCATTACAATAGCATATTGTTATCACGACAAAGCTACCCATCACTTTTAACATAGAAATAAGAACAATGATTTTATGATCATTTGTTTTATTTTATCATATTGGAAAATAAACTGTAGAATGACTTGTAAAGAAGAAAACCACCAACAAATTTACATACTCATTTCGCACTAACATTACTAGAAAAAAATGGAATCTCATTGGCTCAAAGGAAATCATTAAAAGTTATTAAAATGGACTAGTATTGCTCTTTCCACCACCAAACATGCAACACTTCAAACAAAACAATGTTGGTGGGAATTTTCCAATTCTTTTAACATTGACTTCTCCCAAAAGTCATTGGCCAACATTATCACTAGTCTTGATGCAACATTTTAACCAAAACAATGGTGGTGGCTATTCCAAAAAGTTTTACCATTGACTTCAGCGACAATTCTTATCGCATAGCCTTGCTCCTTTCATTGCAAAGCAAAAATAAATTAATAAGAGAAAGTAAAATCACTAGACAAGGTGAATGATATATTGTGAGAAGCTTCGATTTCAAATCATTAAAAAAATAACAAAAAAAATTGCACTAAAAAAAAATCTCATTTTACTACTTATATTCACCTAAAGTTGACACTTCAACTTCTAGCAAGGAGTCAAAATGACTTGAAGTCCATATAACTTTTCAAAAGTTATATGGACCACAAAAATTCTTTCAACCGTAACGTAAAGACAATCCTTTACCTTATGATGAGCCATAATTGAATTACCATTACACATATGCAAAGGTGACTAAAAGGACTTTCCTTGCCATGATTTTACAAGCCATTGGCCATTGTATCCGGTGCTAGAATATTATGGAAGGAGCCGGGCACAGGCCATTCTGCCCGGTTCGGCGTTCCAAAAAAATTTAGGCTCGGGCCGAGCCTAAATTTTTTTGGAACGCCGAACCGGGCACAATGGCCTGTGCCCGGCTCCATTGCGTAATGGAGTCTTTGACTTTTCCACATGCAATTTACAGAGCATAATCAGCACTGTGGTTTTTTTGGACCAATGAAAAACTGCCACGTGGCAGTCGGACGTGCACAGTCTAACGCGGACTGACGCACAGTCTGACGCGCGTTCGAAATGTGCTTCAGAATTTTAAATTTTTTTAAAAGAAATTCAATGACATTTTATGCTTTTTAAAAAGCCCAAAAACTGGGCATAATCAACACAAAGAATCCATTACATCATTGAAAAGAACATCTCCCCCATTGCATAAACTTTTTTCTCAGACTCATTTGACCCACCTGAGCACTCCATTGACCCATTTGAACACGTTACAATATTGGCTTTACAAGGAAAGGTAAAAAATAATATAATATACTTGATCCAACATTGTTCAAAACTACTTCCAACTAGAGCAAATGCAATTCCAGCAGAGCATTTGGCATGTCAAAATCCCATGATCTTGGAGATTATAAGTCAGATTTGGGTAGTACATGATCCCAATCAACAATCCACGTTTCAGAAACAAGGATCTCATGTTAATTGCCCTGCTCCACGAGTGCGACAAGCTGGGCCAGTCCAAAAAGATCATGAATTGTTTCTAGTTCTTGGCCATGTGCCAGAGATGACTAATTAGCTATCTCTTTCAAAGTGCAATAGACATGGCGATGACTTTGATCAAAAGCTAGAAGGGCCACCTGATGGCAGCTGCTTGATCTTCACAATTTTCTGTTCTGGGGTATTTGTTGCATTTCATTCACCTTCCATTGCTACAGCAATGAAGAGGATAACAGACAGATGGGAACTTGCGCTTTTCATATTAACCTCTTTAGCATCGTCGATAAGAGAATTTCTGATAAAGTTTGTCTGTCGAATTGTTTACTAGACCTTCAATTCTGACACACAGGAAGACGCATTCCGTTCCATGTGTCTGCCAGAAATTATATTCAAGGAAGCAAGTCCAGAATGTAAAAAGTATTATATCTTCTGTTCAAGCTATGAAGGAAAAAAGAACATGAGATAGCGAGAGATACAGAGATAGAATATTGTTGGCCGTTGCAATGTGGCCCAAGTTCAAACGAAGCCACTAAAGCTTTTGTGGTAGAAAAGTGATCCTTTGACCTTGGATATGGACGCTGACTGCACAACAGAGAGGCTTCCACGAGCTTTTGTTGCCACAGTATGGTTCTTCGAGTTACTGCAATTGTGTTTCCTAATCATGACCGCAGCGTCAATTGACAATGAAACACAAATTCTGCTGTCCTTGAAGCAGTCCCTGATAGATCCAATGAATAATCTGCGAAATTGGAGAGTCGAAGAGAGCAGCCCATGCAACTGGACAGGAGTCACTTGTGGTAACGATTCTCTTTCCGTGGTGAAGCTAGATCTCAGCTCCATGAATTTTTCAGGTAGTCTCTCTCTGCATGTTGCGAGACTTACAAATCTGAATTACATTTCATTTGCACAAAATAGCCTGAGTGGTGAAATTCCTTCCAACATTTTCAACATCACCGGTCTACTTACAATCGACCTCAGCGATAATTACTTTACGGGAGAAATCCCTGGAGGTTTTGCAAATCTCAAAGAGCTGCAAATATTGGATTTTTCCAACAATAATCTCATTGGAGGAATTCCCGCGGATATCAGTAATCAATCAGCTTTGTTAAAATTTAACTTAGGAGGCAACAATTATTTGGGTGGCAACATACCATCACAGCTCTGTACGCTTCCAAAGCTCGTAAACTTGACTTTAAGCGCCTCTACACTAGTTGGACATATTCCAGAATGCCTTGGAAACCTGTCGCAGCTGCAATGGCTTTATCTTGGCTGGAACCTGCTGACTGGGCCTATTCCTGCATCTCTTGGAAATTTGCAAAACATGTTTTGGCTTGACATCCAAAGTAATATATTGGAAGGAGCCATTCCACAGGAGTTGGGAAAGCTTACGAATCTCACGAACTTGTATCTTTCTAGCAACAAGTTGTCTGGCAAGATTCCAGCAGAGCTTGGAAAATTGTTCCGATTGATTGAGCTTGACTTCGGACTAAATGAATTGACAGGACGGATATCTGATGAGCTTGGAGGGCTTATCAATCTCAGAATGTTTCGTGCTTATGGCAATTCGTTAACAGGAAGCTTTCCATTGTGGCTCGCGAATCATCCGAACGTAAACCATATCTCACTTTTCCAAAACGCCATGTCAGGCATTATTCCAGAGACTCTGGGTCGTTATGCGCCTCTTAGCCTCTTGGATTTATCCACAAATGGCTTCTCAGGAGCGATTCCACGACAACTCTGCCATGGTGGTGCTCTTTCCAAACTTATTCTATTTTCCAATAGATTAACAGGAATGCTCCCAGAAAGCTTAGGGATGTGCCAGAGTTTGACCCGCTTGAGACTGGAAATGAACAGCCTCTCAGGCACCATTCCACAAGCTTTGTTTGCTCTTCCTTCACTAAACTATGCCACCCTCTCACAGAATCGTTTCAACGGCACACTCAATTTCGAAACAGTAAAGGCCTCTGCTCTAATAGTACTACATCTCTGGGATAATTTGGTTTCAGGGACCTTGAAGCCTGCACTAAGAAGTCTTCAATCTCTACAGATATTCTCCGTATCCAATAATCTCCTGTATGGTGTCATTCCCCAAGAACTGGGAAAACTCAGTCACCTTTTCTCCTTGGATCTGAGTCGTAACGCCTTTTCGGATAGGATCCCTCCTGGGCTAAGCATTTATACACAGCTTATTAATTTAAATCTTAGCAGCAACTTATTGAGTGGAAGCATTCCTTCCGGACTGGGAGTCATGGTGTCGCTCAAAACACTAGATCTCTCAAAGAATCTTTTGCAAGGTAGCATTCCTACACAGCTTGCAAGCTCCTCTACTCTAGAATCGATCGATCTTTCTTACAACAATTTATCGGGACCGGTGCCTCAAAGCGGCATTTTCCTTCACCTCAATGTATCCTTCTTACGAGGCAATCCCAGTCTTTGCGGCAAGGGCTTAAAGGTCTGTATTGCAAGCGATGATGGAAGTTGGGGTAATACTTCGAAACACTCAGATAAATTAGCAACACCGTGGGCAGCCGCAGGCTCTGCAATTTTCGCTACATTATTCTTAATTGTCTGTTGTTCCTATTGCTACCATAAAAAATACATCGGTAAGATAAGACATGAACAACATTGCGAAGACTCTTGGGACAGCATCAGCTTCCAGCAAAAAGTTCATTTAGATTCAGAAAATATTCAGAGCTTCCTGGATGAGAATGACGTCATAGGAAAGGGCATCTCTGGGACTGTGTATAGATGCGCGCTGAAGGATGGCGTAAGAGTTGCTGTAAAAAGGATTCGGAAAAATGAGCGTGAACAAATTGCAGATAGAGGGTTCATAGCGGAGATGGAAATCTTGGGAACTCTTCGGCATCGTAACATAGTTCAACTATTAGGCTGTTGCTTTAGCGAAAAGGAAAGCCTTTTGGTGATACATGCCTAATGGCGACCTTGGAGGAGCTCTACATAACCAAGCATTTCGGGGACATTTCCTGGACTGGAACACCAGGCTCAACATTGCAATCGAGACGGCGCAGGGCTTGCACTATTTGCACAACGATTGTGTCCCGCCGGTGCTCCATCGAGATATTAAGTGCCACAATATCCTCTTGGACGCAGATTTCAGTGCACATCTTGCTGATTTCGGGCTTGCCAAACTTATGAATCCAAAAGGTCAACCGGAGATACAATCGCAAATCGCAGGCTCTCACGGCTACATAGCTCCTGGTACAATCTATGCTCAATATCTTCAGATACTGACATGCTATTTCTTCGTGGTAGCATAGATGTGGAAGGTTTGATTTAAGAAAATCCCAGCTTTGCAGCTAAATACAGTCTAGAGTGACGTTGGGCGTCCCCCCGTCATTTAATTTGCTATCAGCAGCACATAACACACCATTTCCTCCTGTGCCATGATTGATGGCTTGCATATGTCAAGTGCTTTTTAACACAATTCAATATTCTTCGAGTAAGTAATCTACCCTTTTACGTATTTGTTTTTGATTTATGAAACATGGATCTGTGCATATTGATCGCATTAGTTGGAACGCAAAATACTCGCGATCGATTCTGTACAAGTGTACAGATCTCGTACTACAATCACTGAATACGTATACCAGGCATGAATCGATCTAATCTTAGCATCGTAGATAGTTTATCTCTCTAGTAAGATAACTAAGTTAAATATCTCTACTGAGTCTCTAATATGATCCTTAAGATTTCGTCGCTTGTCTGGCATCTTCATGTATGCAGAGTACGCCTACACAATGAAAGTGGATAAAAAAGCTGACATCTATAGCTTTGGAGTGATCATTCTCGAGCTCATCACAGGCAAACATCCCACAGACAACAAACAATTCAGCGACAAAATCAGCATGGTAGATTGGCTGCACAACAAACTGGAAACTAGCAACGATGCTCTCGAAGAGATAATTGATGGAAGATTAAAGCCATGCTCCCCATCAACAACCTTGGAGATAGAGACGTTTCTGAGGATCGGACTGGCATGTACAAACACATCACCCTTGCATCGCCCAAGCATGCAGTTAGTAGTAAACATGTTGCTGGACATTCGGTCTTGAGAAGATCGACCACTCATTTGCAAACTCAAATCTCAAGCACAGGATTAAGCATTTCAGCTATGGATCGACAGAAATGGCATGCCTAGAAAGGATGGACTGTGATTCTCTTCTAGGATATGAAAATTTTATGGGCAGTCTTGACGCAGCAATTGATGTAGTGCCAGGAAACCTTCAAGGAATATGATTGGATCACAAATTACACAAATTGAGCATGGTTCGAGGTGTTTCGTCCCATACCAAAGTATGTGAAAGGACCAAAAGTATGACTATTTTATGTTCTCCATTTGAGACTTTACTTCACTAAAATTTGAATACATAGTAGTGATAGAAGCATAAAGATGGAAATTGAAGTTTATTAAAAACTACATAATTTATAGCATTTCACATAAAGCATAGTAAAGCTCTAGATGTATTCCAAGTATATTCATCCCTCTTAAAAGGTTGTAACCAAAAACAAGAGATGCACATTTGGTTTTAGACCCAAGTTTGAGTTCACACACTAGATTGAGGAGGACATTGGAGAGGTCACTATAAATTGATGGTCTTTTTTCAAAATATGGTGGTGTGGCCTTGTAGTTGTGGCTTGCTATTTAGAAAGGCATTGAAATGTTGTGATCATCTTGTGGGAAGTCTTGATGCAGCAATTAATATAGCGCCTAGAAGCTCCAAGGAAGCATGTGATGGTCCAATAGATGTTAGTGCCATGGCTAATAAATTACATCTCTATTTTCTTGTATTGTTCACTAAAAATATTAAGCAATGGACATAGAGTACGTAGCTCTTGACCGTGTTTAAAAGGATTATTGGGTTATACTATCATAAGACACTCTATCTATAAGATGAGCTTGGGTGGACTTACTTGAAAGATTGAATGAACTTTGACTCCATGTTTTGGAAAATCTAGTTGATAAGCTAAAGAGCTAAGTTGATCCAAGTATCTTGTAAGGTCTACAATACCTACTAGATAGCTTGTAATGTTTTCAAGTTTAATAATTAACATTTTGATTGCTTAGGAACTCTATACCCAAACAAATTTTTTAAATTTTCTTGGACATCTCTTCATATCTCGTGTACTGTTGAGTTCAATTTCAAGCATTTTGCACATTTGGACATGCTAACTATAACATCTCTTGCGTATCTTGCAAAAAAGCTTGTTATCTTATGGAATCTGATTCCTTTAGTTTCCACAATAATAGATTTTCTTTATTGAGACCCATACATAACAATACAGTTGAAATTTGTGGGGCTATAAGCAAATTCAATCAATGAAAATATTTTCTCTCTTTCGATTGCTTAAAAGAAACATATGGAAAGAGAAGATTCCCTATAATTTTGATTTGTCATGGTATGCCCTTTTGTGGTAGCCTCGCAAGGGGCAAGACACAGTACTAGTGTTATTGGTCTATTTTAGTGCCACAAGTCACCATGACCTCCTATTCTTGCACAAAACATGTCAATCACCATGCAAAATCTCCATAGGTCCAATTAGAATAACTGGGCCTTCATAAGATTATTAATTACATTATTGGCCAAGACCAAAATTATGTGGCATAACTCATAACCCTATACACTAGAGTACTGACTATCCATGTCAGGAATTATTCTGAATCCCACATACAGGACATGGACGTAACATGTAATCTTCCCACTGAGACTGCTTGTGAGACACATAAGTCCTCAACATATCCTCCATAGTCTGATTACTCCTTTCTGTTTGACCATCTGATTCGGGATGATCTGTAGAACTAAAACTAAGCGAGGTTTCTAGCTTATGGAATATCGCTGACCAAAAGTGAATTGTAAACTTAGGATCTCTGTAAATAATAATATCACTTGGCAATCCATAAAGCCTAAATAATCTTTCCTCAAATATCTGAACTAAATCAAAAGCCTTTGGAGTTGACTTTATTGGTAAGAACATAGATAACTTAGTTAACTAGTCCACTACAACCCAAATAGAATCATTTTGACATTGGATCTTTGATAGAATCATTTTGACGTTGGATCTTTGGAAGTCCAACCACAAAATCCATAAATATGTGGGAATGAACCTTCGCCGAGTAGATCACTATCAACTATCAAGTGTGTGATGGTTAATTCTGATCTGAACCAACTATAGAGAGAAATCTTGAAAAAAGTGGCTCTTGCTAAGAAAAACTGGTAATTTGCACTCACTCTACCTCTCCTTTGCTCCTTTATTGTTGCCTTTACGTTCATTTTGTTGGCAGCCAATTTAGGTTGTTGCATTCCCTCCTTTGATTCTCTCAAATTTCTCTTTCGGATTGTATAACAGTCATTGTGCTTTTGATTTATGGCATACTATCTTTTTGGATTGCAATTGCCTAGATAGTGATCAAGCACAACATATGTTATAGGGTTGTTAGTGGATCACATACTACAGGCATGGTGATGCAAGAAAAATGCTTCCAATAGAAGAAAGGAACATGAAAGATAAAGAGGACCCATGACACCAGTGTCCTTCGCTACCTCAGGTATTTCCTCTATAAAGTCCTCACAATAGGATTCTAGCCTAAGCATACCATACAAAGCAACAACACATGGGAACTGGTGGAGGTTAAACCAACCCAACCAAACCTAGATTGAACGGATCTAGCCCCCAAGCTATGGATCAATCAGAGTCATGGAAAGAGGAGTCACACCAGCAGCATGTAAGAGTGATGGAAAATGATAGCGACAACAAATGAAGTGTTTGAGGTTTTAGGCGTATTGATGATATTTCGGCGGATTGGACTACTATTAAATGGAAGCGTGTCCTTCATTTTGAAGGTACATACTAAATTATAAAGTGTCTAGTCCAAAAAACAAAAATAAATAAATAAACAAAATGTAGGAATGCTTCGCTTGGTAAGCTTATTTCTTCCTTCGTTAAAATGCGAAAAATGTGAAGGTGTCAGAAGGTAAAATCTCGAAAAATGCAAAGGTAAGTGTCGCAATTTTCGTATTGGTGAACTCACTAAATACACCATATTCCAATATAGTGTCGAGTTTTTCGCAAAATATAAATGTAGCAAAGGTCTCGGCTTTTTCGCAATACAAACAATTGCAGCATGCTTCGGCATTTTCGCAAAAAAATGTAAACTTCGGTAAAATAAAAAAATAAAATAAAATAAAATAATAATTACTGGACAAAAAATAATGGCTTTCAAAAATTGATGTATCGGACATTAGTCATAGTAGCACTTCACGCTTGAACCATTTACTCGATTGTCAAGTAAATGTCCTTGGAGATCAGCTAACTAAAGTGATCCATTATTAAAAACTTGTATAACTTTATACAGTCCCATCCATCTGTTCATGATCTAAATTTATTGAGTTAAGAATTGTTGAGAATTCACAACCATTTAGATTCATTATAGGAACATCCACAATTGGAATAGCACATATTGAAAAACTTCATACTCAGAACAATCCAATGTCTCCATTTTATTAACTATAGAAATATGATCCAACGGACATACAAAATTACTGTCAAATAATGTAACTACCTTATCACCCTCCTTGAAAGTGAGAACATGCTTCTCAAAATCAATTAACAAAGAAGGCGACTTACTAGATAACCATTCATAACCTAAGATTAAATCAGTACGAGCTAGGTCTAAAACATGAAAATTAACTAATTTCGTGTGTCCTTGCATCAAAACTAGGAGCTTCAGGACTTTTACGTTCCAAGTCTCCAACTATGCCAAACATTAAGCAACAAAACATCAGAAAAATAATTTGTCGCAACAGACAAATTATCAGTCCCGAATTATGCACGAAGAGCTAGATTGAGCTCGACTGATAATTAGTTGCAAAAGGCAAGACTAAATATTAGTTGCGAACAAGTAGACTAATAATAATTCACTAAGAACAGACTACCAGATTAACCCATAAGAGAGTCAGGCAGAATGTAGAAATGCGTAACAATATTGACACAAATCTGAACGTAGAACAAATAGAGCTGTTATCAGATTAAGCATAGCAAAATATATAGGTCAATTATGCTGGTGAGCACAAGACAATAGTGGACAAAATCGTGTGCTTTACAAAGCTAATCCAATCTATGAAAGGAATAAACCTATTACTGACAATACAAAGAATTGATGTGTGAAAGCATCTACTGCGTCTATCTCTGATAAGTTTCTTATGTTGTTATTTTTCACACCCGTTGGATACGCAGATGGTATCCAACATGTATACATAGATTTTATAGGCGTGCAGATGAAAATACAAAGTGGATGTCTTGTTTGTGAGAAATCATGGGTGGCTACTGTCGTTGTCAAATCTATTTGCACAGTTGCATGAGATGAGCGTGAAAAGGCCACGACGTCAACCTTTGCTGAAATGAACGTTGGTGAAGATGCAAAAAATGCGACACTCTAACAAATGCCTTAGGATTTGATTTATAGGGTGCCTTCACTTTTCTATTAGGGCACCTTCGACATTTGTAGGGTAGTGTCGCCTTTTTTGCCTGTCACAAATCACGTGTAAAAACACAGTGTCGCCTTTTTCACTTGTGAAAATTTACTTGTATTTATGCAAACAGTCACATTTTTCACCTGTCTTATTTTATATGTAAATATGCAGACTGTGCGACAACATGAGTAAAAATGCAGCATGAATGGAGGCATATTAAAATAGGATTTACGAGAGTAGAGGAGATTAATCCAGCAAATATTCCTCCTTACAGATTATCACAACTAGAAAGAAAAGAAGTTCAAAAACAAGTTTAGGACTCACTTGATCAAGAGTTCATTAGTTTGAGTAAATCACCCTTCATCTCATTTGTTCTTTTGTTTTAAAAAAAAGATGGTACATTTTGAATGTGCATAGATTATCATGCACTCAATGAGATTACCATCAAGAATAGATCCCCAATTCCTCGAGTTGATGACTTATTAGATGCCCTTAAAGGAGCACATGTTTTCAAAGATTGATCTATGTTCTGGGTATCACCAAATCAAGGTAAGCAAGAAGGATCAACACAAGACTGCTTTTTGAACAAATAGGGGGCATTATCAATTCAAAGTTATGCCTTTTGGTTTGACCAATGCACCGGCTACCTTCCAAGCATTGATAAATCGAATCTTTGGGCCATACTTGTACAAATTTATCTTGGTGTTCTTTGATGACATATTGATTTATAGTCGGAACTTAAAAGAACATGCTTAGCACTTGGAAGTGGTGTTGGAATTGTTGCGAAAATATAAGTTGTTCGTCAAGATGTCAAAATGTGAGTTTGCCCAACAAGAGATTGAGTATTTGGGGCATATGCTGACTAAAGATGGTATTAAGGTGGATCAACGTAAGGTCAAGGTGGTTAAAAGTTGAAAGAGCCCTAAAACTCACTAGAATTGTTGATAAAAAGGCACAAATAACCAAGCCACATTTGTGTTGGTGGGAATTATGACAATGGTTGTAACGCCCAAATTAAGATAATAAGGTCCCAAATGTTAAATTAAGGCCCACTATAAATAGAGGAGGTCATGCTAATTTGGAGGCTATTCTGCTTTTATGATTTTTGAACTTTTGGTGATCTTGAAGCTTTTCTTTGAGAGCTTTCTTGATAATATTGATGGTTCATGTGCCGACAATCACATGAGAGCTATGATCATGCTCTAGTTTCAGGCCTAATCTTGTGAATGATCAATAATAATGAATAATGGATTCTATCTTTATCTATTTTGGTGAAGTTTTGCTACATTTAGTTAGTTTCTTAATTTTGACTAGTTTCTTGATTTCTTGCAATTTCATGCTAATTTGAATGAATGGATTAGATGATTGAATGCTAATATTGGCACATGACACATAGTAAACTCGTAGAGTCTTCAATTGTCGATCACAGGTATGATCCATTGTTGATAAATCATCATCCCCTTTTTGGACTACTAGCTTGATAGTCCAAGTGATTAGATCAACTTTGACTGCACACTCACGATTCTTGAAAGTAATTTTTTCAGACCCCAATTACGAACTACTTGTTGTTGGACCCTTTCCGTGCCTCCCTAATCGTTGCAATCAAGAGGGCAAAGTCGGGGTTTGGATCTCCAACCGGGTGAGTTGTCGTGTAGTACGAGCTTCGATCCAATGGGGAGGTGTAGGAAAATTGGTAACAATTCTTCCTCAGAGAACACGATGAAAGTTTGAATAAATCAAACTAATATCAGTGTCTTCAATCGGGTCTATTTTTGATCTATGTACTAATAGAACAATTTTTGCCTTGATTGAATAAACGTGCGGAATTAAGAGACAACTTTAGACAATTTTAGACAATAAGATACTATTGATCAAAAACGAATTTTTATAACTCTGAATCTGAATCATCAATATACATCTCTTGTTGTCTTATCTCGTTGTTGTGTCTTTGATTGAGTGAGTTACAACGAGTAGTGCACATTTATTTACATTGCTACATGATAGGTCTTTTGGCCTTTTATTTACAGGTTTTTTGGCCTTTTAATTCTGTAACAGTAGGTCTAACCATTTACCACGGTTGATATTCAAATAGACGCTCTGTTTCCAACGTCAAATAATTTTTATTTGCAAATATTTTGCGATAGTCTGTCTCTTCGTTATAGCTTCATGTCTCGTGAATTATTTGTGACAATTGTCTCTTCATGACATTTTTGTGTTTCGTGAATCGATCATGAGAGAGGACAATTTTTGAGCTTGAAGAACAATCCAGAATATTTCGCAAATTGTTTGCGACAATTTTGTGACATCTGAGGTTTGAACAAAAAACAAAAAAATTTTGCGACAAGATTCTGTTCGCAAATTTTTCCAACTTCAACAAGAAATCACGAGCTTCTACAAGAAACTGTTTTGCGAATCTTTCGAGCTGGTTGCAAGATAAATTTCGGGAATCTTTCGAGTTGACTGCAAGATCAACTTCGTGAATCTTTCGAGTTGGTCACAAATAGAAAAGTTTCGAGTTCATGTTTATTTTTTTCTCATCCTTTGTCAAGTAAACTGCACACTTTGTTCGTAGAATCGAGATCAGTCTGATTAGGTGTTCTAGTTGGATTAACCCCAATCTTCTTCTCTGCTTCTCCAACAAAGCTTTACTAAATGGCATTGTAAAGATATCAGCTGTCATTTCTTCTGTGGGTATGAAGATTGTCTTCAGTATCTTCTTCTTGACTAATTCCCGAATAACATGATACTTGATAGCTATGTGCTTCATTTTCACACGTGTGGATCCAAAAGTAGCAAATATAGATCATTCTACACATAGAATTGCAAGCAATCAACAAGATAATGCACCAATGGATAGCAGAACCCAAGAGAACCATGTATAAGCATGAAATGAGATAGAGGAGAGAGAAGATCACTCTCTCCACGAGTTTGGACCCTATTTGGCCACTTGGCTTTCCCACCAAAATGCTAACCCTATCAATTTTGGGTCTAGATTCAATGTACCCAACTATTCAAATTGAATCTACTCAAACTCGCATTCTAACTTTCCCACACTTTTAAAAAGTGTCTATTCAAATGAAATTTAGACTAATGAACTTTGAAAAGTCAACCTCTAAGTCTAAAACAAGATTTGGCCTCAACATGCCAAATATGGAAATATTGCAAAATGTGTTGAAACTAGTTGAATCTTTCACACTCCCTCTTCAACTATTTTAGCATAGACTTTGATAATACTCCAAGTGAAGTCCTATGCTTCATGAACAAGTCTTTTCCCAATGCTTTGGTGAAGATATCAGCTACGCATTCCCTTGAAGACACATGTTGAAGCTCCACCTCCTTTGCAATGACTCGTTCCCTCACAAAGTGATATTGTATCTCAATATGCTTGCTCCTAGCATGAAAGATAGGATTGGATGCCATTCTTTGGGCTGATTGATTGTTACAAAAGATGATTGGGCTCTCAAAAAAATCCAACAAGTGAAGATCCTTGATCATCCTCTTGATCCATACCATCTCCTTTGTGCAATGTGTAAGAGCTTTGTACTCGGCCTCACTAGATGACAATGAGATAGTGGCTTGTTTCTTTGACATCCATGATATAGCTCCATCACCTATGAAAATACAATAAGAACTAATGGATTTCCTATCCATTACATCGTCAGCATAGTCCGAATCTGAAAATCCAAAAAGATTAGGTGATGATCCCTCATACAATATGCCAAAATCTCGAGTTCCAATGATGTACCTCAAAACTCGCTTTCCTAGCTTCCAATGCTCCTCACTAGGATCTTGCATGAATTGACTCAATCTTCCAACACAATAGCTTAGACCAGGTCTAGTAATGGCTATATAGATGAGTGAACCAACTACCTTCCTATAGAGAGTAATGTCCTCGAAGGATCTTTCATTACCTCTTATAGTTAGTTTTACATGAGACTCCATAGGTATATCAATAGCTTTTGCATCTACCATATGAAATCTTACTAGAATAGAATTAGCATACTTCTCTTGAAAAATGAAAGTAGATTGAGAAGATCTAATGACTTCTATTCCTAAAATGTAATGCAAATTACCAAGATCATGCACCTCAAACTCCTTTTTAAGAGCATTCTTGATATCTTCCACATCTTGATTGTCTCCACCACTCAAGATGATATCATCCACATAGATTGGCAAGATGGTAACATCATTTCCAGAAAATCTATAATAAAGTGAATGATCATACTCACTCATAACAAAGCCTTGAGAGAGTAAAAAAGTGTTAAGGTTAGCATACCAACTCCTTCGTGCTTGCTTAAGGCCATACAAACTCTTTTGTAGAAGACACATATGATTTGGCTTTGTTGATGAAATGTAGCTCTCGGGTTTCTCCATGTACACTTCCTCCTCAAGATCACCATTCAATAATGCATTTGAAATGTCCATTTGCCATAGATCCCATCTATAAAGTGTAGCAAGTGAAACGATGACTCGAATGCTTACCATCTTTGCCACGGGTGCAAAGGTCTCATCATAGTCAATTCCTTGTCGTTGAGCATATCCTTTTTCCACTAACCTTGCCTTGTACTTGCTGATAGATCCATCTCTTTTCACCTTGAAGATCCATTTGCATCCAATAGCTTTCTTGTCCTTAGGCAACTCCACCAATCTCCATGTTCCATTCTTCATAAGAGCTTGATACTCGAGATCCATTGCTTGGATCCACTCCTCTTCTTTCCTTGCTTGATCTACATTTGTAGGCTCATCCAAAGAGGTTAGAAAAGCAACATAATTTCCAGAAACTACTTGCTTACCCTTTTGATCATATGTGAGCCTTGAAGGTACTTGTCTTTCTCTTGATGTTCTCCTTGGCTTTTGACTTGATGAAGGTCCATCATCACCACCATCCAAAGTAAGATCCTTCTCATCAACATCAAGAATGTTAGATCCATCCACTCTACCATCAATCATGCTTGAAGACACCTTTGGAATGTTCCCCTCATCAAAAATGACATCACTACCAACAATCACTTTGTTAGTAGAAGGAATGTAAACCTTGTAGGCTTTACTCACCTCACTATATCCAACAAAAATACCTCTTCTTGAAGATGGATCCTCCAAGACTAATGTTGACATAGCATGTGCATCCCAAGGTTCTTATAAAGTTGACACTCGGCCTCCTCTTGAATAGCATCTCAAAAGGTGTCCTTCCATCCGGCCACCTATTGCACAAGAAATTGGCACACCACAAAGCTTGATCCCAAAATGGTTTGTCAAGATTAGCACTTAACATCATAGATTTAGCACTTTCACATAAAGTCCTATTCTTCCTTTAAGCCACTCCATTTTGTTGTGGGGTCCTTGATGTTTTATACTCCCTCTTGATCCCATGCTCATCACAAAAGGCCTTGAACTTGTTAGATATGTACTCACCACCATTGTCACCTGTCAAGCACTTGATCTTTGTGGAAAATTGGTTCCCCCTTGCATTTTTGAACTTGACAAAGACATCATACACTTCATCCTTTCTCTTTAGTAGATATACCCAACAAAATCTAATAAAATCATCAGCTCCACTATTGCTAATTGTAGTAAATCCATGAAAATCCGAATGTACAAGTTGAAAAGGCTTTGTAGATCTAGTATAAGGTAGTCTATGTGACTTAGACAAAGCACAAGACTCACAAACATGCTTGACATCACTTAAGGGACTTGGAGGACCAATCACAACCTTCTTCCTTGCCATTACCTCCAATGACTTGAAGTTGAGGTGTCCCATCCTTTTGTGCCAAACCTCTTGAATAGAAATTTGCTCCTTGGCAACACATCCAACTTGGTTAGCAATAATACAAGCATCAAGTTTGAACAACTTCCCTTGCCTTTTACCTTTTCCAATCAAGACATCCTTCCTTTTGATCAAACAAGCATCTCCATCAAACTCCACCTTGAGGCCCTTACTTAGCATTTGACTCACACTAAGCAAGTTCTTGGTAATAGATGGAATAAACAAGACATACTCCAAATGAACATTCCTATTTGTAGAGAGAGAAATAGGAATTGTGCCAATCCCTTTGATTGCACACTCACCATCATTGGCCATGTAGATCAACCTTTTGTCATCTCCATATGCCAACAAAGAAGTGAAGTACTCTTTGTGAAAGGTCATGTGTGAACTTGCTCCACTATCAATCCACCAAGGATCTAGATCTCCATCATTAGCAAGCATACATGAAGACATCACAAAAGCATCATCATTTGCATCTTGAACATCTAAAGCATCCTCATCAAGAGTAAGATTACCTTGCTTGTCTCCTTGATCTCTCTTCTTCTTGTAGCACTCACTTGCAAAGTGTCCTTTGATGCCACAATAGGGCTTCTAGAATGTTCTTTCCTTAGGGCTAGCCTTCTTATTAAGGTTTGTGTCATTTCATATTCACCCTTCGTAATACAGTCCTTCCTTTAGTCATATTTATTTAGACCTCTTTGTCTTCAATATATCTTTGTATAAGTTGTCATTGTCGGGTCCATTAGATATTTCTTCATATTAGATGATTATCTTCATCACTTGAGTAGGTTAATTAGAATTTTGCATCATCAATTAGTACTTCAAGAAAAATAGGCATGTGATATGGTATTACATATCCCCCCCTCAAATGTGAAGTGTCCTTGCGAACAATTGAAATCAGCAACACATCAAAGAAAAGATATTTCTTCAATATATTCCATAATGGATCTCAAACAATTAGCAAAGATAAAAAGTATTTTTTTCAATATATATATACAAGATGTATACATTTTACTTTGGAGCATTTTGCAATCTCAAAGATAATTTCTCATCTAATTGTATCTGTCTTTCAATCTTTCGTCTTTTGGCCTCATGACCAACGACATGGTTTCCCACATTAGCAAAATATGTCCTTAAAAATGTCTTGTTATACACAGAAGCTACAACATCAAAGTCTTCGATCATGTCCTTCCTGAGTGTAACTTTCTTCAGCAGCTCAACATTTATCCGGATGAAAGAGCCATCCAAATAGAGGCTTTGCATTGTTGACAGGACATGGCCGACAAGTGTTCCAAAATGTGTAACCGAATAAGTAACATATGTCTTGTGGTCTTTGTTTGCTATTCTTTCTTTAATAGCGCAGGCGACATTCTTGTAGTGCACATGGTAACCGGCTTCCCAATCTGCATATAGCTCCTAGAGCTCCGGATATGTGACATCGACATCTTGTAATAAGTTGTCTCTTTCAAACTTTGCAAAATCTGAAGCTTCGTTCGGCCGGTACAAATCAAATTGAGAATTTCTTTTCCAGTAATTTAACTGTCCTAAATAGTACTCGAAAAAATCCACCTCTTTCTGTTTTAGATACTCTAATGCATACAATAATGTACATCCTACATATAACTCTACACTACCAAAAGGTATCACCAAAAATTTTCCCTGCAAAATTGCCCAACATAGGCATCCCTTCTATTTGATATTGAGATTATTCGATAGACTCAAAAATTATGTTTTCTCCCAAGGGGCTTCCCAGTCGGCCCAAGTAAAACCCATTAGACCTAGCAAAAAGGAATAATCCATAGGCCATTGCAACTCACAGTTAAATTGGAGTGGCAGCCAAACATGAACTTTTTTAATAAAATTTTTTGAATTCGTGTGCAAGTACCTTATCCGATTTCTTGGATTTGGTCACACGAGTTCATTTGGGCTTCTACACATTGGCTGGATCTGCCTCAACTTCTATCTGTTTTGCATAGATGGCATCTTTTATTTGAGTCTGCAGTGACTCCAGTTCTCTCTTCAGTCGGTCATTCTTGGCCACAACGTTACAAAATTCCTCATGGACTTCCACACCAGAGCAACTGAAAACTTGTGAATTGTCAAGAATACATGAGTCCATCTGCTTCTCCTTTTTGTAGGTTGCAATCTCTGCCAATAAATTGTCAATATTTTTGAGGGCTTGCAAATGTTCTTCATGTGAGTTGACACCCGAACATGCAGTCTTTGACAGTTCCTTCAAATCAATTAGTTCCTCTTCAAACCTGTTCTTCTCCTCATACAATGGTTGGAGGAGCTCAGCCTTTAATGTTTCTTGCAGAGATACCTGCACCTGCTTCCATTTGGTAGCATCCACCTTGATGGTGCCTCCATCTGAACAACACTGCAAGGCATTGTCGGCACTAATTCTTGCCAACTTTTCTGCATCCAACTGTTGTTGTAGGTCTTTGGCCTTCTTCTGGTAGAAGTCTACCTTATGTGATAGAGCAATGCACTCTGAATCAAATGAAGCAATTTGCTTCCAGGCAGCAAGTAATTCATTTTTGCTCTTGTCCAATTCGGACTGAAGAGACAAAGAGTTATCATTAGGTTTTCTTACTTTAATTTCAAATTTTTTGTTGCTTTGCTCCATGGTGTTGAACTATTCCAGAAGCTTCGTCATCTTCTTTTTCAAGTCCTTGTTCATCCCCTCGAGCTTGGTGATTTTTAGCTCGTACCCTCTCCTCACTACATCAATGTTGCGTAGGTACGTGATCATCTGTCGAACCTCTGGATTCACATCAGCCAGCCAATCTGGAGTATCTGGCTCTGGCGTCTGATCTTTTTGCTCATCGAGTATGTCTTCTGTGTCAGTGGTAGTAGCAGCAGTTGTTGTAGTTGTATCAATAACAACATCAATAACATTATCCACAACCTCTCGGATCTGCTCAATTCGAAAAGTTGTAGAGTCCTAGTTGTCTTCTTCTGTTTCTACATCTGCCATTGAAGTGTCAGCCACAGAATTTGACACAACAGCATCCTTAGGCACTGAGTCTTGTGTAGCTTGACTTGATCCTGTGTCAACATCAACGATCTCAATGGAGCTAAGATCGACTTGTTATGGTGCTACAAGTGCGGTCTTCCTCCTTTCAAGTAGGGCAAGCTCTCCTACTGACAAAATACCAAAATGCAAGCACAAATATGAAATGCATATGCCACGTATTTACCATGCTTTATCGACCTATGAAAGGCTTTGCAAGTAATGGCTACAAAATTGATTTGCTCCTCTTTTATGGCTGAGAGCAGGTAACCAATATTGGTTACTGCTACCATTGCATCTACATCCATCACAAACAAAACTTGATTGCAATATTTACAAAAATTTCTAAGTGTCGCATCTCTAATCATAGAGATCTTATAGCCTTTACTCGGCATGAAAAATTCTCCTTGAAATAAACTCGCCTCATCTACATCCTCCCTAGATAGAGCTGGAGGTACAGTTCTCTGAAAGTAAGTGAAGAGCAATAGCAAAAACTACTTCAGTAACATCCATCCTCACACCTCGGACTTGCGACGAGACTGCAACATCTATGACCTCTATCAAGCCTTGGATGAATTCATTACTGACGTCGATAAGCACAGATGATGGATCGATATCCAAGGTGTAGCCAAGTCTGCAACTTTTTGCAAGCATCTGGCATTCCTTCGAGTTCAATATGCTACAGACCTTCTAATTCATGTTAGCTGGAATCGCTGCCATCGCTTGGAATCGTACAAACAAAAGCTTGATTGATCGCGAGTTAGCAGCAATTGATCGCAATAGCTAATCAAATCTAGCTTCAACTTGTACACGATATGTCGGTACCTCAAACTCTATCGGCAATATCGGGTGCATGCCATAAGTTAAATAAAACGAAATTTGTTTTGTAGTCACATTTTTGGCATTACTATATGACCATAGGACAGATGGTAATTTTTGGTCCCAATCAGATGCATGCACTATAGTGATCTTATTTAGGGTTTTACATAAAATACCATTGTCAATCCAGACCATTAGCCTTTGGGTTGTACGAAGTTGTTTTTCGATGCTTAATCATAAAATACTTAGTAAGGAGGCATATCGTTACATTTAAGAAATGTGTACCTCTATCACTTACTAACTCCAATGGATAGCCATAACGAGTCATTATGTTTTGAAATAGAAACTCTACAATAGTTTTTGCATCATTCCTTTTCGTTGCTTCCACCTTGACCATCTTTGTCGCATAGTCAGTTGCTACAAGGATATAACTCTTTTAGTATAGCGAGTGACAGGCTTTATCGAACCAACAAAGTCAATGCCCCATTTTTCAAATGGTGCAAGTGGAAGTATCGGCATGAGTGGCCAGTACATTGAAGGGGTGGTTTCCCAACTCTTTGGCATGGATCACAGGATTTGACAAATGCTGCAACATCTTTGTACATTGTTGGCCACCAATACTTAGCGTTTAAAATCTTCTTCATAGGAGTGGATAATTTTGATTTTGAAGATATTCAATAATGTCACCATATAAAGATTCTTTGATAGATAATAACATAATGTTTTCATCAGGGAAATCGTCACTTAAATTTTCAGTTACGGATCCTGTGTTTAAGCGAGATAAATATTCTTTGTTAGTGTGGTACTTCCCTTGATGTACCTCCACTTGATAATCAAATTCCTGCAACAGAAAAACCCATCTAGCTATTCGGCCCAAAAGATCTGGTTTATTAACCAAATGTTTTAGCGCATAATGGTCGACATGGAAGATAAAGGAATATCCCAGCAAATAATGTCAAAACTTAATCACTGAGAAAATCATTCCAAGTCCTTCTCATTCTGTTGTTGAATAATTCTTTTCTGTAACTGACGTCCTACATAATAGGCAGGATAGTTTCGTTTTTCACCATTTTTCTGACTTAGGGTAACTCCAATTGCGAATGATGAAACATCGACATAAACATGAAATGTCTTTACCCAACCAGGTGGTCCCAAAATTGGGGCATTCAAGAGTTTCTGCTTCAACAACTCAAATGATTGTTGACAGTTAGTAGACCATTCATAATAAATGTCTTTCTTGAGGAGATGTATTACTAGTGCAGCAATAGATGCATGGTCTTTAATGAACCGTCTATAATAACCAATGTGACCAAGAAATCCTCTCAGTTCTTTAGGTTTGTCGGCTCTTCAATATTCTATGTCCGAGTAGTATTCCTTCCGACACACCAAAATAACACTTCTCAAGATGAAGACAAAGTGAGGTCTCTCTGCATCTTTGCAATGTTTTCAGTAATTTAGAAAGATGAGTGGCTTCTGATGTTACATACCTATGTAACTAGCAGTACTTCAGACCCCTAATAGTCCATTTAGTGTTGGGGGCTAAATGGCAAGGTACCCTTAGGATTAAGGGTATGTGCACTTGGATAAGGGCAGGCAAGTGACTATACCTTAGTTGGAGGTATGGAGTCATGTGACCCTTGGATAAGGGGTACCCTTAGTATTAAGGGTAGGTGTCTTAGATTACAAAGCACTTTGGTGTATTCATTGGTCCTTGTCGATAGTACCGGTCAATCTTACTTGGTAACCCTGCAAGGTACCATTCAATCTGCATTGCAATAGGATAAACACCCACTAGTTTACTAATTCTATTTTTTACCTATCAGTGTACCTTCTCAATGACTCCTTTTTTTTGTTTGGCACAAAGTTGAGACATGCAAGCACTCGAGGAGAGTAGCCAATCTCACGAAACCAATTTAGAAAGGCTTCTCTCAAGAGGTCCTAAGTATTAATGACTACACGATCCATTTGGTTGTACCAAATTCGGGCTTGTTTCCACAGCAGACCAGGAAATATATGTAATTTGTCTGCATTCGCTCCCTCACTATTGAAAATGGCAATGGATTCAAATTGGAAACTATAACTATTGGCGTCATCGGAAGAAGTTCCCTTAAAGTAATCATACATTTTTGAACTAGAATTGAATCGGTTCTGAGGAGGATCCATTTATGGTTCAGGATTGGGATCAGGCTCAAGGTCAGAATCAAGATCAGAATTTGGATTGAGATTTGATTCAGGCTCTGATTCAGAACTAGGATCTGGATCAAGATTTTGAACAGTCTCAGGAAATTCAGGTTCAAGTTCAATTTTAGTTTCGGGTTTATCGAGTAAGTTGTTGGAATGAACTTCAACTTCTTGATAAGTGGCAAAAGGTGATGTTCTACGCTAAAAAGCTTGTTGAAGACCCTTAAAAAGTTCTCACAAAGGCTTCTATATCTTTCTAGACGCTTTGCTCTAGAACTACTTGAACTGCTTCCTATAGTTGGCATTCAGCTTTAACTGACAAACATCTATATCCAACAGATTAGCAATCCCTAGCAATGGCGCCAAAAATAAGCATATGTCATGATATACTTATCTTATTTGTAAGGATATGTAGCATAAAAGATTGTCATTCCCCAAAGAGACTGCTTTATGATATGATTTTAGATGTTTTTAATTCATTCTATTATTCTTGGATTAAGAGCTAGTTGTCAACAGACATTCAAGAGTATCGGCAACCAGTATCACCTATTAGTTGTGGTTCCAAACAAGTAAAAGTAAAAGATATTGAAGCCGAAAATCTCATATCAAACTTGATGCATTTCTTACTAGTGTATCCAACTTATCGGCCAGCCCGATATATCAGTCTATGCTCCTAATAAAGTTTGTTAGACAAGCAAGGTCTGTTGCATCAGATAAACCAAGGCAGAGCAAGATGCAAATGTCTCAATGCATTCCAAATGAAGTCCGACAATCTGTCCTCAACAACAGAGAGCGCTCCTTCATAAGAATGATTGAATACTATGTTGAACTACACGAGTATCCATATGCAAAGTTCAAAGCGTTGATTTACAACAACACAGCCAAGCTTTAGGATGTGTAAGTCTGAATATTCATAGAGAAATGTAACAATGATTCCGAAAGTTAACATCACAATTAAGTTCCAAGCAATTGATTATTCAATCACACAAGCAATCAAATAACCAATGAGTTTTAAGACAATCTTAGTAGTGAGTTTATGGTAGTTCTCATACGACAATATCAAGGCTAAAGAAGTTTATGACCAGAGTTTTAATCACAAGCACATCCAACAAAACAATCAAAGAAAAGAGAGAGAGAGAGAGAGAGAGAGAGAGAGAGAGAGAGAGAGAGAGAGAGAGAGAGAGAGAGAGAGAGAGAGAGAGAGAGAGAGAGAGAGAGAGAGAGAGAGAGAGAGAGAGAGAGAGAGAGATACTTTCATGCAAGCATGAGATTGTTATTTGATATTCATTTGCATGGAGTTCTTCTTACACCTTATGCAAAAAGAAAATGGAGTTAAAAAAACATGGCATGAGTTCAATGAAAATAATCTCGACAAACAAATCTCATAATTACCAAATATGATTGAAGTCTCAAAATATTGAACTAATCTCATTTTTATTAAACATGTGATATATTGTAGCATGCATGTATGTGAAACTTAGTCCCGACTTAGTTTGTAATATATCTCTATACTCGGAACATTTATGTATGAATATATATTGGATCCATCGTAGCACGGTGCTTGGGTAGAGTGGTTGACTGCAACCAACATGCACAGGCTCGAATCCCAGCCGCTGCGTTGTAAGGAGCTTGCTCCGCTGTTGGAATTGCCCAGATGGCATGGCCAGGTTGTATATATTGTGTATAACCCACTAGTGGCGTAACTCTGTATCTATATATATATATATATATATATATATATATATATATATATATATATATATATATATATATATATATATATATATATATATATATATATTGGTTTAAGTTAAGTCTATGTCATCAATTTTTAAGTGCGTACAATGTAACCCAAATATTTGCAAATTTTTTTATTAGCAATTATGAACAAATGATTTTGCTTACCAACTTCATAAGAAGTGGTGCAAAAGACTCATGTGGTTGGATGGAGTCCATTTTTGGGGCAGAATGGAGCTAGTACACTGGCTCCATTCTGCCATAATTTTTTTTTTGATTTTCGAGCCCTCAAAATAATCCTCGGGAGAGACAATCATTTTTAAGAGGCTTATATCAAGGGCCCTCGGAATGCCCCTCGGAATAGATATATTATTAGCATTCCTTCCATAGGGTTATACCGAGGTCCCTCGAAATATCCCTTGGAAGAGACAGTGTTGTTGAGGTGTATACCGAGGTCCCTCGATATATCCCTCAACAAACACATTCTCTAAACAATGCCAAAATGGGATGGTGATACCTCGGGAACCGATGTAATTAACGAGGGTCTGCTACCGAGGTATAAATCGATGTGTATACCGAGGTTTGTAGAGTCTTTTTTTTAAAAAATTCTTCTAAAAAGCCTCGGTAATAGAGTTGGAAAACCTTCAAAATGTTGTAGTGAGAATCATAGCAATTCACAATCACATGCAGGAGATCACTCGCACCCAAGGATAATCTATTGCACAATAGTCTGTATATTAACTTGATGAAAATGCTAGAGTGACTACATGAGCGATGACAGAGAAAACATACATAATTGAAGGAGCCCGAAAACAAAAGGACTACTCTGATTAGTTCTAAGCAAAGAAGCTGCTCGTTGTTATCTCTATTGTCTAACATTTGTTTATATAATTGAGCTTTCAATTTGTTCGTGCCACTAATTCTCACTTCTTGCAGGAATTCTTAGTACGATCATCCTTGGGTGCACATATAATGCCAAGCTAGTCATCTCCCAAATCGTCTACTCACCCCCTTCAGCTGACCGGGACAGGCCGTTAGGTTCTAAGGCAGTTGGGCCACTGTTGTTGACCCTTTTTCACATGTCTGCAGAGGGGCTTCAGTGCTTCTGAATTCACCTTAACAGTTGCGCTACTACTGACCCTTTTTCACATGTCTATAGAGGGGCTTTGGCACTTTTGAATTCACCTTAACAATTTGGGTATAGAATTCCTAAGAAATCAAAATGTTAATTAAAATTGAAAACAATACAAGCTATCTAGTAGGTATTGTAGACCTTTCAAGATACTTGAATCAAGTTAGCTCTTTAGCTTATCAACTAGATTTTCCAAAACATGGAGTGAAAGTTCATTCAATCTTTCATGTAAGTCCACCTAAGCTCATCTTATAGAAAAAGTTTGTCTTATGATAGTATAACCCAATAATTCTTTAAGACACGTCAAGAGCCCACATACTCTATGTCCATTGCTTAATATTTGTAGTGAACAATACAAGAAAAGAAAATAGAGATGTAATTTATTAGCCATGGCACTAACACTCTATTGCACATCACATGCTTCCTTGGAGCTTCTAGGCGCTATATTAATTGCTGCATCAAGACTGCCCACAAGATTTTCATATCACAGCCTACAGCCTACAGGAGAGAAGAACAGGTCCATTCTTCTGAGCATAGTGAGATTTCCCTCGATCCATAGCTGAAATACTTCATTTTGCGCTAAGCCTCAGGTTGATTGAATGAATGAGTAAAATGAAGAGGGCTCGTGAGATCGAGTTTGGAAATGAGTGGATGATTCTGAGAACGAATGTCCAGCAGCATGTTTACTACTCGCTGCATGCTTGGTCGATGCACGGGTGGCGTGCTTGTACATGCCAGTCCGATCCTCATAACGGACTCTATTTGCATTGCTGTTGATCGGGGGCATGGCTTTAATCTTCCATCAACTATCTCTTCGAGAACAACGTTGCTGGTTTTTATTTTGGCTTGCAGCCATTCTACCATGCTGATGTGGTCGCCAAATTGTTCGTGGTCTGTGGGATGTTTGCCTGTCACGAGCTCAAGAATGATCACGCCAAAACTATATATGTCGGCTTTTTTATCCACTTTCAATGTGTAGGCGTACTCTGCATACATGAAGATGTCAGAAAAGCGGTGCAACCTTAAGGATCATGATCAAACACTCAGTAGTCTAGATCTTTAATTACCAGAAAAATAAATCCAGCATGCTGATTAATGATATTTAGCACCATTCATGCTTGATATACCATAAAGTTGAAGTAAGAGAACTTTAAGCTTATGTAGAATCGAGTATTTTGCGTACTGATTAGTAAGTGACTCAATATGCAAAGGTCCATGTTCCATAAACCGAAAACAAAAAGATAATAAGCTAACGAATTACCCACAGAAGATTGAATAGTGTTAAAAATACACTTAAGTCTGCAAGACAATAATGCCACAGATAAACGGAGCAAATGTTTCTCTGTAAATGCGAAACTACAATAAATTATTGCTTCTACTCTGAAAGCAAAACGACGATAAATTCTTGATTCTATTCTGACAAAGAATGAAATGGGCTAAAGATGGAACATATCAGTTTTTGAAGATATTAAGCATAGGTTAGCCGTGAGAGCTATGTAGCAAGACCGAAATCAGCCAGGTGTGCGCTGAATTCTGCATCCAACAGAATATTGTGACACTTAATATCGCGATGGAGCACCGGCGGGACGCAATCGTTGTGCAAATAAAGCAAGCCCTGCGCTGTGTCGATTGCAATGTTGAGTCTAGTGTTCCAGTCCAGGATATCTTGCCGAATTACGTTGTTATGCAGTGCTTCTCCAAGGTTGCCGTTAGGCATGTATTCATACACCAAAAGGCTTTCTTTTTGGCTATAGCAGCAGCCTAATAGTTGAACAATATTACGATGCCGAGGGGTTCCCAAGATTTCCATCTCTGCTTTGAACCCTCTTTCTCCTATTTGTTCATGCTCATTTTTCCCAATCCTTTTTACCGCAATTTTTGCACCATCCTTCAACGAGCATCTATACACTGCCCCAGAGAAGCCGCTTCCTAAGACGTCATTCGCATCCAGGCAGCTCTGAATATCTTGTAAATCTATATGAACTTTATGCTGGAAACTGATGATCTCCCAACAGTCTTCACAATATCGTTCATGTCTTCTCTTACCGATGTACCTTCTATGGTAGCCATAGGAACAACAAACAAACAAGAGTAACGTAGCGAAAATTGCAAGGCCTGCGGCTGCCCATGGTGCTGCTAATTTATCTGAGTGTTTCCAAGCATTTTCCAAGATTCCATCAACGCTTGCTATACAGACCTTTAAGCCCTTGCCGTAGCCTACCACACAAAGATTGGGATTGCCTTGTAAAAAGGATACATCGAGGTGAAGGAAAATGCGGCTTTCAGGCACTGGTCCTGATAAATTATTGTAAGAAAGATCGATCGATTCTAGAGTAGAGGAGCTGGCAAGCTGTGAAGGAATGCTACCTTGCAAAAGATTGTTTGAGAGATGCTAAAGAGGTTATAAAAAGCGCAAGTTCCCATCTGTCTGTAATTCATTGATCTAGCAATGGAAGGTGAATGAAATGCAACAAATACCCAGAAAATTGTGAAGATCAAGCAGCTGCCATCAGGTGGCCCTTCTAGCTTTTGATCAAAGTCATCGCCATGTCTATTGCACTTCGAAAGAGATAGCTAATTAGTCATCTCTGGCAGATGGCCAAGAACTAGAAACAATTCATGATCTTTTTGGACTGGCCCAGCTTGTCGCACTCGTGGAGCAGGGCAATTAACATGAGATCCTTGTTTCTGAAACGTGGATTGTTGATTGGGATCTTGTACTACCCAAATCTGACTTATAATCTGCAAGATCATGGGATTTTGACATGCCAAATGCTCTGCTGGAATTGCATTTGCTCCTAGTTGGAAGTAGTTTTGAACAATGTTGGATCAGGTATATTATATTATTTTTTACCTTTCCTTGCAAAGCCAGTATTGTGTTCAAATGGGCCAATGGAGTGCTCAGGTGGGTCAAATGAGTCTGAGAAAAAAGTTTATGCAATGGGGGAGATGTTCTTTTCAATGACGTAATGGATTCGTTGTGCTGATTACGCCTAATTTTTGGGCTTTTTAAAAAGCATAAAATGTCACTGAATTTTTTTTTTAAAAATTTAAAATTCCGAAGCACATTCCAAACGTGCGTCAGACTGCGTGTCAGTCCGCGTCAGACTGTGCTCATTGGTCCAAAAAAAACCACAGTGCTAATTATGCTTTGTAAATGGCATGTGGAAAAGTCAAAGACTCCATTACGCAATGGAAGGAGCTGGGCACATGCCATTCTGCCCGGTTCGGATTTCCAGAAAAATTTAGGCTCGGCCCCTCCGGGCCTCGCCCAAAATTGTTTAGAAATCCTTACCGGGCAGAGTGGCTTGTGCCCGGCTCCTTCCATAATACTTTAGCACCGGATACAATGGCCAATGGCTTGTAAAATCATGGCAAGGAAAGTCCTTTTAGTCACCTTTGCATATGTGTAATGGTAGTTCAATTATGGCTCATCATAAGGTAAAGGATTGTCTTTACGTTACGGTTGAAAGAATTTTTGTGGTGCATATAACTTCAAAAGTTATATGGACTTCAAGTCATTATGACTACTTGCTACAAGTTGAAGTGGCAACTTTAGGTGAATATAAGTAGTAAAATGAGATTTTTTTTGGAATGCAATTTTTTTTTGTTAATTTTTCAATGATTTGAAATTGAGGCTTCTCACAATATATCAATCACCTTGTCTAGTGATTTTCCTTTCTCCTATTAATTTATTTTTGCTTTGCAATGAAAGGAGCAAGGCTATGCGGTAAGGATTGTCGCTGAAGTCAATGGTAAAATTTTTTGAAATAGCCACCACACCCATTGTTTTGGTTAAAATGTTGCATCAAGACTAGTGATAATATTGGCCAATGACTTTTGGGAGAAGTCGATGTTAAAAGAATTGGAAAATTCCCACCAACATTGTTTTGTTTGAAGTGTTACATGTTTGGTGGTGGAAAGAGCAATACTAGTCCATTTTAATAATTTTTAATGATCTCCTTTCAGCCAATGAGATCCCATTTTTTTCTAGTAATGTTAGTGCAAAATGAGTACGTAAATTTGTTGGTGGTTTTCTTATTTACAAGTCATTCTACGGTTTATTTTCCAATATGATAAAATAAAACAAATGATCATAAAATCATTGTTCTTATTTCTATGCTAAAAGTGCATGGGTAGCTTTGTCGTGATAACAATATGCTATTGTAATGATTTGCTAACAGCTAAGGTGTCACTCCTAGGTTAGTTTTTTCATTTTTTTTATTCTTCTAAATGCAATCTTAGTTTTTTTTGTTTTTTGTAGGAGCAGGTTGAAATGATTCATAACTCATAGCTATGCATAGGTTATCATATTATCTACAATCTAGCACAATCTCACAAGAAGAGAGAGAGAGAAGAGATAGAAAAATACAGAGTGTCGCCTCAAGAGCAAAGAAGCTCTTCAATACTCAATATAAAATATGTACAAACATCTTATACTAGTAGTGAGGCACCCTAATGTGATTTAGCCCAAATGAATCTTGGCCACACATTTATTATGCAAATCAATCTCCTCCCTTGATCAAGATTGATTCTACACTAGAACAAGAACAAAAAATCTAATCCAATCTAATCCACAATGCATGAATGAAAAAAAAGCAAGGAAACTAACTAATCCACATCTACACATATAAAAATGGAAGGGCAAGATCATAAGGGAATCATTCAAGAAAGCCATCATGATCAAGGAGCTCTATGAAAGCCAAAACTAGTGGTAGATCTTCTTTGCTCGATACAAGAGTATGCCAATGCAAGTAAAGCTCCCTCAAAAGAGAGGGGGGCTCTTAGATAAGCTAATGAGTTGCCTAGGTGGAGCCCAAGTGGCAATTTCACATTTTAACAAATAATTACAAGTGGAAGGCACTTTAGAAAAAGCAAAAAATGCGACTCTGCATATTTACTTGTAATTCCTGGTAGGCGATAGTGTTGCTAAAGTGCGAAAATGTGACACTGTGATTTTACACGAGATTCTTGTCAAGCGAAAAAGCCAAAGTGAGAGAAAATGAAAAGCGACATTGTAGTCAATCTCCATGTATTTATGCAGACTGTGTAGAAACACTTGTACATCTGTAGACTATAAAAGAACACGAAAAAAATCCACAGAACTGGATAAACAATGGATGAAGATTAAAACTGATTAGTCGTTTAAGAGACTAATCCAACACTCCCCCTTAATTTGAATCCTTGAATGTCTTGACCTTCAAACTTAGTTCTACACATAATCTTCTATGTGCTTCCAAACTTAATGTTTTGGTAAAAATATCGGTTGTCATATCTTGCGTTCTACTATACTGCATCTGACCTCTTCGTTGAGAACTTTGCTTCTGACGAAATGATACTTCAGTTCAATGTGCTTACTCCTAGAATGAAATCTAGGGTGGCTGATAAAGCGATGGCACTTTGATTATCACAAAATAATGTCGTCACAGCATATTGATTCAGACCGTTATCTGGGAGTAAATTCCTCAACCAAATTGCTTCCTTTGTAGCTTGAGAGGCTGTGATATACTCTGATTCAGTGGAAGATAGAGCTATTGAAGATTGTTTGTGACTATTTCAAGAAATTGGACCATTATTGAGGAAGAATGTAAATCTAGAAGTGGATTTACGAGTGTCTACATCTCCAGCCCAACTTGCATCTGTGTAACCACAGAGTAAATTGAGTTTTTCGTTGCCGACTGCTTTATAACAAATGCAAAAGTCCATAGTAGCTCGAAGATATCTCATGAGTCTAATAAGAGCCTTCCGATGTGTTACACCAGGATTAGTCATAAATTGACTGAGAGAGGTGACTGCAAAAGCTATGTCTGGTCTAGTATAGATCATGGCATACATAAGAGATCCTATAATAGAATGGTAAGAATACTCACACATCTACTGCTTCTCATGAATTGTTTGGAGACACTGGTCCTTTGACAATTTGAGACCTGGTCCCATTGGTGAGAGAGATAACTTGCAATTAATCAGATTATATGTGACTAACATGTTGTAGATGTACCTATGTTGTGTAATGTAAACCAAATTCTGTTTTTCGTCTCTGTGGATTTGTATACCAAGGCAGAAATGATAGAGCAACTATACTATCAGTTTAATTGTTTTTAGAGCGAAATTGGTCAATGTCTCGCTTGTTGGCGGCCTGACGCTCTGCTCTTTTTTTCGCTGTGAGTCTACTCGTTGGCAGACTTTCATGCACAGTTGTTTTGTGTCTATTCTGTTTCTTTTTTGCTCTATGCACTCACACTTTCTGTCTATATTTTGATCCAGAAAAATAGTTTATATCTCCACTATGTGAACTTTACAAGATAGCTAAACAGAGAATTACAAGAGTAGTGAACGCTAATCAACTAATCAGTTACTCTCCATTATTGTTAGCCATTTCAGTTGGGTGTGAAGTTTAAGACTCCACGCCCTTTGAGCTGCCAGCTGGCAGCGTGAAAGATTTTCTTTCATTTCTTTTCGTTTCATGTCGTGTCGTATCTTTCTGGTCCTGGAGGCATGTTTGACTTTCGTGAATTGTTTGACCTTCGAGGTACATTGACTTTCACAAATTGCCCGCCATTCGATCTTCGCTTCGTGTCTCTTCGCTTCGCGTCCTCGCAAAGTTGTAGGAGTTCACCATTTCTGACACTCCCTTTTAAACCTTGCAGCTTTGCACGTTTAATCCAATCGCCTTTCTTTGCTTTGTGAAGAGTGCTTGTCAAGCAGCTTCATGAGCAAATCTGCCATCATATCTTCAGATTTTATGTACTAGACCTGGAGCTCTCCTTTCGAGATCATATCTAGAATGTGATGGCACTTCAGAGGTATGTGTTTTGTCTTTGAGTGGAAGATTGGATCCTAGGATAGATAAATGGCACTCTGAGAGTCCATCATCATTGTGCATGGTCCTCCTTGTGGTATCCCAATTGCCTCCAGCATCATCTACAACCACACTACCTCGTTCGCCACCTTTGAAGCTGCAATGTATTCAGCTTCACAAGAAGATTGAGCTACCAAGGTTTGCTTTTTGCATATCCAGCTGATTGTAGCTCCACACGCTATTGTACATCCTCCAGCTATGGACTTGTTATCATCTTTGCAGCTCGCCCAGCTTGCATCACTGTAGTGGTGGAACTCAAATCCTTTTTTTTCATTTTCTGCTCTGTAGGTTAATCCCATATTTTGGGTACCCTTCAGATATTGCAGGATTCATTTTGCCATTTGTTAATGTGACATGCCAGGATGGGAAGAAAATTGGCTTAAGACAAAAATAGAGAAAGTTAGATCGGGTCTGGTACAAATTGTAAGGTACATCAGACTACCGATTGGATTTTGGTAGGGTATACCTGCCAACTTGTATTCTTCTTCTTCTATTTTTGGGGAATCCTACTTTGTCAGCTTGGCACCAGCTATTATTGGTGTGGCCTTTTTTTTTGCAGTCCATCATGTGATACTGCTTGAGCACCTTTCAAGCATATTCAGAGTGACTCAAGTGCATTTCGCCTCTTATTTGATCTCTTCTGATCTCCAGCCCGAGGCATTTTGTTGCTTCTCCTAGATCTGTGATTTCATAATTTTCAAAAATCAGACTCTTCGTGTCTTTGATCAGCATCAAGGAATTTCCTATCATAAGGAAATCATCCACGAAAATAGTCAGTATCACAAAATCTTTTTCTGTTCTTTTTATGTAGACATTATAGTCTGGTTGTGTAGGATTGAAGTCTAGAGACTTCAGAAGACTAGCGAGCTTCTTGTACCAAGTTCGTGATGCATGTTTTAGACCATAAATGCATCTCTGCAACCGACAGACATATTGTCGATTGTCAGGCTCTTCAAATCCTTCATCTGCTTCATAAATATTTCTTCCTCTAGATCTCCGTGGAGAAAGGTTGTCTTCACATCAATCTGGTGAATTTCCAGATTGTGATGTGTGGCGTATGCAAGGAGTAGTCGTATGTTTGTCATTTTGGCCATCGACGAATATGTGTTGAAATAATCAACACCATACTATTAGCCGATATTTTTGCACAAAAAATTGGGCTATTTTTAGAGAAATTTATCGGCATGTAAAACCCGGTTATTAATGGTAAAATCGGCACACAATTGCCTATAGATAGGGGTCCCAGCCCACCCAAAATGTGGCTAGAGCAAATTTTGAGGCCTTAGAAATGGCCCATAGAAACAACATTGGAAGATGGCCAAGAGGGTGCTAAGGTACATATCTTCATCACATGATTATGGCTTACTTTACAAGAGTGAAGATTTATCCATTATTGTCTACTGGGATTCAGACTTTGAAAGTGATAAGGTGGATCGAAAGTCCACAAGTGCATATACTATCTTTTTTGGAGGAAATCTCATATCTTGGCTTTCAAAAAAGCAAGACTTCTATCTCTCTTTCTTCTTGTGCGGCCGAGTATAAAGCACTCACTACTTCACCAAAAGAAGTGCTTTGGATCAAGAGGATTCTATTGGAGCTAAAGTGCATCAAAGAGGAGGAGCTATCATTGATTTTCTGTGATAATATCTCAACCCAAGCACTTGCAAATAATCCAATTTTCCATGCAAGAAGCATACACACAGAATTGGAACACCACTTTGTGAGAGAGAAGCTTATTGGAGGAGAGATCCATTTGGAGCATAGCGATCCATCATCAATTATTGTCGATCTACTCACAAAGCCTCTACAACATAGATCCAATCTTGGTATATGTAATCTCTTTACCAATCATAATCTATTTGAGTTTTTGAGTCATATTGAGTGCAATCAAGTGTTGCTTGTATTTCCTTCTCTCTCTACCTGAGGGCAAATTGGTCTATTCTTTCTTTGCCCTAGGAGAGGAGCCTAATTTGCCTTAGAATTTTCATGAAGTACTTTTCCCACATGTGAAATCACTTTGGTTATCAATCTATGCTTCTATCTTTGTCTCTTTGCCTTAGATTTTGACATAGATCTTGGATTTCAATCTAGTGTTGATCTAAAGTGCATAAGCTTTGCTTAGGAGATCATTCTCACACATTAAGGCATTCCCACACGTGTGAATTTTCATAGGATGTAAAATGAAACTAAAATCACATCCTCTTATGACTTCTATTCCTAGAATGAAGCTCAATAGGCCGCGATCTACCATTTTAAGCTCTTTAGATAATGCAATTTTTATATCTCTTATTCCATCTAGATCATTTCCACTTAAAATCAACATGCAATACAGGGATAATGATCTTTCCATCATGAAATCTTATGTACAATGATGGATCATAAACACTTATTACAAAGTTGATGAAGATAAGGAAAGAATTTGTAATATCAAGCTGGAATAGCTCCCAATTGAAGGTAGTAGCAAGACTTTAAATGATCAATCTTATTGTAACAATCTAAGCCACAAGAGCAAAAGTTTCATCATAATCAATTTTTTTGGTTTGTAAAAAATCTTTTGCTACAAGCCTAGCTTTATGCTTACTTATTGATCCATCTTGATTATACTTCGCTGAAAATCTTCAGTGGAGCAAAGACACACAATTCGAGTACTACAACTTCACTTAAGAGCCAACAACATATCAAGAAGCTGTCCAAATTCCAGAGAGAGAATTTTGGAAGCAGACAATGTCAGAAGAGATTGAGTCGATGAGGTGAAACGAGGCATGGACGCTAGAGCCATTGCCAGAAAACAAAAAGATTGTCGATTGCAAATTGGTGTACAAGAAGAAAATGAATTCAGATGGCACTGTTGGGCGTTACAAAGCACGGCTTGTCATGAAGGGCTACACACAAAGGTATGTGATAGGGGAAATTCCCAATGGGGGATTGGTCTCGCCAGAAAGCCCTACAGGGGAAGGGCCCACACTGCCCTTACATGAGTGATTGGGGAATGCCGCTTCCAAACCTGAGGGCCATCTCAACCACCCCATGCTCCCCAGCCGATGAGGGTTTTTCAGGCCCCCAGAGGTACGGCTGTAGGGAGGTGTAATTGCAATCTCAGTCCTATTGTCTTGAGGCCTAGACTTTTCGTCCTCTAGATTGTCCACCCTCTATGTAGAAGTCCATAGAGGGGTCATCACTACTGTCTGCGTCCCAATCTGTTTCTGGTGGATCCAGTTCTGGAGGTCTATTGCTACTACCAGCTGGTCCGGGTGACTGCATTGGCGATCTGAATTTTATGAAAGGTTGGGTGGGTCTTGTGTAGTCGGTGGAAACGGCGTAAGTTAGATGCCAGAGCCCATTGATAATGAACTCATAGGTCTCAAAATAACTATAACCCCTGCAATGTTGTATCCTAAATATAGTATCTCCTGCTTGCCAGTGAGGGTGGAGCGCCGGGGTATATAAATAATAGTGTGTGGCTCCTTCCCGGATCAATTGACAGACATCCCTTAATGTAGGGTGGAACTAATTCTCATCCATAATGTTCAAGGGTCCAGCCCCTCATGAGGAGGGGAGCTGTTTGGCGCATCCCCCATAGGTCTCTAGAGGCACCTACTATTGTCAAGATGGGATCATATCTATAACTCAGGGTACGATTCTGGTAGTATTGCTTATGCCAGTGTCTTTGGTACTTCACAATGGTCGAGATTCATGGCTAGAGGTCACACGAGTGTAATTACTTACAAATGCTATAGAGATTTTGGTAGGGGTACTCAATTAGCAACTATAGGTCAAATGAAATGACGTCATCGTCTATTGCCAAGTATTTTCTGTAATTTGTCACTAGAGTGTTCAACCGGTCAGGGTGAAATAAGCAAACAGTCATCAAATGATTGTGCTATAATATATCATGATTAGTTCCGTGCAGTGTGAGGGTGCCCACTATACACACCGCCTTGTTTGATAAGCGGTGGTATTTTGCCAAGCATCAAGCCTAGGTATTTCGCTAGGCAGTTCCAATGATGGAAGTGACTATGATGACCCCTAACCGAGGTGGTGTGTTACAACCACGTACGGTGGACGACCCGCTCTTCTATTTCAAAGAGGTCAGGCCCGTGACTCAAGTACACAAAAACTGACTCATTGCCAAATACAATGTCAAATGGGATTTTGCAAACTAGGCATCATACACGTAAAGTTTTCAACGTTCAATAGTTATGAACATAATATGAGAGGCCACAATCAGCATATTAGCGAACATGGTCATCATTAGGCAACTTCATACTAAAGAACAACGGAGTCAAGCCAAATTCTAATTATATTATACTAGCAATGCGAGCACCATGTAAAACATAAGATCGAGTCTCATAACCCATCAATCATAGATGAATTGACTAGCAAAACCACACTCCAAGAAATTTACAGAAATATACCTTGTGTGTGGGGGGGGGAACGGTATGCCTTTGAGGGCCGCCAAGTCATGAGTTTGAAGGATTGACCTCTCCTCCGTTAGCACGCATTCATTCAGCTCAACATGATCTCAAAGGAATAGAAGGACCAAATTGTACAGATAAGGCTTCTTCTTTCATATCATATTGACAAGTGTGAGTAGCCAAACGTAGCTACTAGGTGATCAGAAGTGCTGAAAAATATCCGTAGGCAGAAAGCAAATCTGGTTACTGTATCAACCTTGCTGCTTATTCATACATAATGGACACTTTAGTAGCAATGCCCAAGCTCGCTCACATATAGTTGACATGTGCTCTCTCCGGAGAGAGGTCGTTGGTCGCACTTGTACCTAATTCTAAGAACCATATTCACCTTTAACACACTCATAGTTCAGATGAATGTTTAACACCACTGATTCGCACTTCAGAGGTATGATGATTCCTCATAGGCAGCAGGGTCTGTAGCCAACAACGGCTTGGGCAGAGGTCCTGGTCACACTTTGGATTAATCCACTGGTCTAGGATGGATAGGTACCCCAACTGAGACATCGATGGATTAGAAGTAGAAATTTCCCATAAACAGCAGGATCTGTAGACAATAATGCCTTGAGCAGAGGTTCTGCTCATAATTTGAAGTATCACGCTAGTCTCAGAAGTAAGTAAATGGCAGAGATCTTCTGCCTCGCGCTTCAACTAGTCTGAGTGTGGCTACTCCCAGTTTTATAGAGATCCTACCCTCTGGTTTCCTCACATAGTATCTCAAGAATTTACGTTCCAAATCTTTCACAAAACCTCTCCACTCAATCTTTCAGGGATGAAATCATAATCCCACAAAGGCACACCCTCATCGCAACCACTCACCTCATAGTCTCAGCTTCTCCCCCACAGCCATCCTTGTGAAGAACTGAAAAATATTATCTATGTTAGATATAGGGGTCTTATGTTTTTTACATCAAGCATCTAGGTGTAGGATGTTGATAGGAATAAATTTGGCATAGATGGCAAAATTATGCATTTCCACTTGTAATGCCACTATTGAGCCAAAATAGAGTAAGAGGCTAAACACTTGCTAATTAGAGTGTAGACAAGTGTAAAGTTTTTGTTTGATGAATTCCAAGAGGTCCAATAGGAAATTGAGGTGTGCTTGAATATAGTCCAATAGAATTAAGAGGTGCATAGGTCAATGATCCAATAGGATCAAGAGGTGACAAAATGTGGTCCAATCATAGTTAAGCATAGTGGTAGCTCGTGGACCTACTAGTATCATTGTACTCCTCATTTTGATGTTAATTGATTTGGTGATTTCATGGATTTTGTGAGTTATTGGATTTCTAGCTTTCTCTCTCTACCCGAGAGCTCTTGATGCATTTTCTCTCTCTACCCAAGGAGAGCAGCTTGTTTTTACTTAGGTTATTTTTTGAATACTTCCCACACGTGTGAGTGAGAGTTGGAAGTGATTGAATGCATGTAGTAGTGTGTTTTTGCCATAGGATTCAAGATTGATCTTGAATCTCAATCTAGTCTTGATCTTGGTGCATCTACACACCTTAGGAGATCACAAGTACATGTAGTGGACAGTCCACACGTGTGAAATTTAACATGGTATCAGAGCCTACCTAAGGTTACCATGCATTTTGATCCATCTAAGTGAAAAAAATTTCATCAATCTTGAGCTAGAAGTTGTCAAGGCCCATTTTCCTAGCTATCTTGTTCAATCTTGGATCAAAAGAGATCAAAAGGACATTGATTGGGTCTGACCTAGTACTATACAGAATTAGGTGCTCAGACACGTGTGAGGAACATCCAATTTCAGTTTGGAAGTTCTCTCTCATGTTTAATCCATTTATCTTGCTTGATAGCTTGTTTTGAAGCTATGTTTGTCTAGTTTCTGTTGCAATCAGTTTCATTCCATTTGGTTGAGCCAATCAAAAGTTATAAGCTTTTGAAGAGAGTTAGGTAGGGCACCTAGACCTGGGTGGACACATTGGTTTGGTCAAGAGATTGCTTGCTTGATCCAAAATCACAGTTGTATGCTTGCCAATCTCATCTATATGTGATCTAGGCACTGTTTTGAGATCTTAGCCATTTTGTTTCATGCAATATCATTGTATTTGAGTCAAATTTAGTTTCTTAGTGTATTTCACACGTGCTAAGAGTGTTAGATCCTAACTTTGCCTATACTCCATCATTTGATGTGAAATAGATCTTGTTTTCGAGAGATTTGAGTAGCTAGTGAGAATTAATTCACAAATTGTTGTAAGATCTTTCATAGGAGGAGATAGTACTCAATTATTGGATCCTATTGAAAGTGTGTAACAACATTTATTGTTCATCATTTGAGTTTTCTTCACTTCAAATGTCTTCAAAGGGTTTATCCTTGTTGGAACCAAGTGAAAGATTGACCACTTCAAATTATTCAATTTGGAAAATGAGGATGGAGTCCATCTTGATCCTTCAAGACGTGATGGACATAGTTCTTGGCCTTGAAGAAGAACCACAAGTTCTTCAAGAGGTTCAAAAATACAAAAAGAGAGCTAGGATGGCTCTCCACTACATTAAGATGAATGTCTCTAATGAGATATTGAGGGAGATAGGTACTTGTACAACAGCCAAAGAAGCTTGAGATTGTCTCAAGACTATCTATGAGGCTAAGAATACCTCTAGGCTTCTCACTCTTAGGAATCAAATCTTTCAAAGTAGCCAAAAGAGTGATGAGAGTGCATCTAGTTATGTTTTGAGAGTAAACGATATTCATAGAGAGCTTGCTTGTATTGGTGATTCCATAAATCAAAATGAGCTAGTTCAAGTCATTCTCAATGGCTTGAGAAGTGAATTTGATAATCTTGTCCAATCCTATGCCATTAAGGAGGAGCTACCAAGTTTGGAGGCTCTCCAAAGTGTGCTAATTTCAGAAGAATCAAGACAAGAGTACAAGCTCTTGAGGATGGACAAGCTTTCTCTCACTCATAATGATGGCAAAGCTCTCTTTGCCAAGGATAAGCACAAAGAGAGGAGCAAGAACCAACATCAACAATCCTCAAGCAAGGACAAAGTCAAATCCAAAGACAAAGATGAGGAGGAAGATGATTCCTCTAATGCTTCATCATCCAAGCTCAAGAAGAAGAAGAAGATCAAGTGCTTTTATTGTGGCAAGAAAGGTCATTATGCCACCAATTGCTTCAAAAAAAAGAATCAACTCAAGCAAGCCAATATTACCAATGAGAAGGAAGACACTATTGCAAGTGATGGAGAGGGATCTCTTATGGTCTCTAGTTTCTCATCTACTCCTTTCAAGAAGGACAGCCTATGGTATATTGATAGTGGAGCCTCTTCACATATGTGTAGCTCCAAGGACTCTTTCTCTTCTATTGCACATTATGATGGAGTGAAGAAATCAATATACATTGCAAATGATTTTGAATGTCCTATTGAAGGCATAGGGAACATTCCCTTGAAGCTTGCATCCTCTAAAGTTCTTTCTCTCTCTAGAGCTCTTTATGTACCTAAGCTTACCAATAATCTTATTAGTGTTGGCCAATTGCTTGATAATGGCCTTGATGTAAAATTCAATGTTGATACTTGCACTATCAAGAAGAATGATGAGATACTTGCATTAGGATCTAGATTTGGTGGCATCTATAAACTAGATCCAAATGAGTATGTGAATGCTTGTAATGTTGCTCTTGTGAACAAGCTCTCTATGGAGGAATTATGGCATAGGAGGTTGGGACATCCCAACTACAAATCCATGCTCTCTATGATCAAAGAATCCAAAGCTATTGGCTTGCCAAAGTCATTCTCCAAGAAGATCAAGCCTTGTGAGGCTTGTGCTTTTGCTAAATCTCACAAAAAGCCATTTACAAGATCTTCTATCAAAAGCAAGCATCCTTTGGAGTTAATCCACTCGGATGTGCATTTCTCATCATCTACAAGCAAGGGAGGAGCCACTTGTTTTGTGGTTCCTCTCTTTCAACGGTTCTCACGGTTTCTCTCACTCACTCACGGTTCTCTCTCTCTCTCTCTCTCTCTCTCTCTCTCTCTCTCTCTCTCTCTCTCTCTCTCCTCTCTCTCTCTCTCTCTCTCTCTCTCTCTCTCTCTCTCTCTCTCTCTCTCTCTCTCTCTCTCTCTCTGAGTCACGGTTCTCATGGTTCCTCTCTCTCACTCACAGTTCTCACAATTCCTCTCTCTCTCTCTCTCTCACTCACGGTTCTCATGATTCTCACGATGCTCTCTCTCTCTCTCTCTCTCTCTCTCTCTCTCTCTCTCTCTCTCTCTCTCTCTCTCTCTCTCTCTCTCTCTCTCTCTCTCTCTCTCTCTCTCTCTCTCTCTCTCTCTCTCTCTCTCTCTCTCTCTCTCTCTCTCTCTCTCTCTCTCTCTCTCTCTCTCTCTCTCTCTCTCTCTCTCTCTCTCTCAATCACGGTTCTCACGATGAGGGCATCGTGAGAACTGTGAGTGAGAGAGAGGAACCGTGAGAACCGTGAGAGAGAGAGCACCGTGAGAATCGTGAGTGAGATAGAGAGAGGGAGAGCATCCGAGAGAGAGAGAGAGCATCGTGAGAACCGTGAGAGAGAGAGAGAGAGAGAGAGAGAGATTAGATTTGGTGTTATAACAATGGTTCAACGATGTTATAACGATGGTTCAATGATGGATGTGATTCGATTTGGTGTTATAACGATAGTTCAAGAATGCTATAACGATGGTTCAACGATGGATGCTATAACATAATAACATTATTATTATAATGATGGTTCCAACGATGGATGCTATAACATACGTATCAATGCTTCAACGATGGTTCAATGATGGATGGTTAAGAGACTTGCCTATAGAAATACAAACGAATCTACCACAGGCGGAAACCACATTTCAACTAAACCGCAATTGCATCACAAAGGGCCATCATCCCTGTGTGTGTGTGTGTGTGTGTGTGTGTGTGTGTGTGTGTGTGTGTGTGTGTGTGTGTGTGTGTGTGTGTGTGTGTGTGTGTGAGAGAGAGAGAGAGAGAGAGAGAGAGAGAGAGAGAGAGAGAGAGAGAATTGTGAGAACCATGAGTGAGAGAGAGAGAGGAACCGTGAGAACCGTGAGTGAGAGAGAGAGAGAGAGGAACCGTGACAACCATGATCGAGAGAGAGAGAGAGAGAGAGAGAGAGAGAGAGAGAGCATCGTTGAAGCGCTGATACAGATGTTATAGCATCCATCGTTGAGAGAGAGGAACTGTGCGAATGGTTCCTCTCTCTCAACGGTTCTCACGGTGAGTGTGAGAGAGAGAGGGAGAGCATCCGAGAGAGAGAGCATCGTGAGAACCATGAGAAATGTGAGAGAGGAACCATGAGAACCGTGAGAATGGTTCCTCTCTCTCAACGATTCTTAGGTTCTCACGGTGAGTGTGAGAGAGAGGGAGAGCATCCGAGACATAGAGAGAGCATCGTGAGAACCGTGAGTGAGAGAGAGGGAGAACCGTGAGTGAGAGAGAGAGGAATTTCTAGAACCGTGAGTGAGAGAGAGGAACTGTGAGAACTGTTGAGAGAGAGAAACCATGAGAACTGTTGAGAACTGTGAGTGAGAGAGGAATCGTGAATGAGTGAGAGAGAGGGAGAGCATCCCAGAGATAGAGAGAGCATCATGAGAACCGTGATCGAGAGAGAGGGAGAGCATCACAGAGAGAGAGAGAGAGAGAGAGAGAGAGAGAGAGAGAGCATCATGAGAACCGTGAGAACCATGAGTGAGAGAGAGAGAGAGAGATAGGATTATGAGAACCATGAGAACAGTGAGAGAGAGAGAGAGAGCATCATGAGAACCATGAGTGAGAGAGAGAGAGGGAGAGCCTCCAAGAGAGAGAGAGAGCATCGTGAGAACTGTGAGTGAGAGAGAGAGAAGGAGAGCATTGTGAGAACCGTGATCGAGAGAGAGAGAGAGAGAGAGAGAGAGAGAGAGAGAGAGAGAGAGAGAGAGAGAGAGAGAGAGAGAGAGAGAGAGAGAGAGAGAGAGAGAGAGAGAGAGAGAGAGAGAGAGAGAGGGAGAGGGCATCGTGAGAACCGTGAGAACCGTGAGAGAGAGAGGAACCGTGAAAACCGCGAGAGAGAGAGAGCACCGTGAGAACTATGAGTGAGAGAGAGAGAGGGAGAGCATCCTAAAATAATCTATATTGATTTGAGCATGGATCTTGGTATAATTCCAAGATTGGCTCTATGCTTGATGAAGGAATTTTTTCTCAAAGGTTTGGTGAGCATATCAGCAATACAAGATGATGTGTCAATGTGCTTCAAGTTGATTTCCTCTCTCTCTCATGAAGTGATGTGCAACTTCGATATGCTTGCTCCTTTCATGGAATATCCGATTGTTGGCAAGGGCTTGGGCTGAAATGTTGTCACACATGATCATAGGTAGATCCTTTTCCATGATTTTCTTTAGCTCTACTAGTAACCTCTTGATCCAAAGCACTTCCTTTGTTGTTGTAGTGAGTGCCTTGTACTCAGCTTCACATGATGAGAGTGATACAATATCTTGCTTTTTGGAAAGCCAAGATATCAAGTTTCCTCCAAGATATATGACATAAGCACTTGTAGATTTTTGATCTGCTCTATCACTTGCAAAATCTGAGTCAGAATAACCAATAATAGAAAGATCTTTACTTTTATACAATAAACCAAAATCAAAAGTTGAAGATATATATCTTAGAACTCTCTTGGCCATTTTCCAATGATAAATAGTAGGATTTTTCATAGCCTGACTCAACTTATGAACACTAAAGCTTATGTTAGATCTAGTTATTGTGAGCCAATTTAAGGAGCCTATAAGGCTTCTAGAAAGTGTGATGTCCACGAAGGATCTTTCATCACCTTTGTTAGAGTCCTTTACATTTTGCTCCATAGGTGTTTCTATACTCTTACAATTCAACATATTGAACTTCTTTAACATTGAAAGAGCATACTTGGATTGACATACAAAAGCTTTATCTATAAGAAAGTCAATCTCTAATCCTAAAATATAGTGAATTTTTCCAAGATCTTGCATCTTGAACTCTTTTCCAAGTGCAATCTTGCTTTCCTCAACTAGCTTGATACAACTTCATGTCAGAATGATATCATCAACATAAATAAGAAGGATGACAATATCTTTATCAAAAAACTTGACATATAAGAAAGGATCATAGTTACTAAGATTAAATCCTAGTGACTCAAGAAAGGTGTTAAGTCGAGAATACCATGATCTTGGAGCTTGCTTCAATCCATATAAACTTTTGAAGAGCAAGCAAACTTTTTCTTTGTCTTGGATGAACCCAATAGGCTGATCCATATAAATCTCTTCTTCTAGATACCCATTTAGAAATGCATTAGAGACATCTAGTTGAAGAACTTGCCAATTGAAAAAACAAGCAAGAGAAATTATGATTCTAATTGATACCATCTTTGCAACTGGAGGGTCTCCTCATAATCAAGTCCATAAACTTGAGCAAAACCTTTGGCACAAAGCCTAGCCTTGTACTTGTTGATTGTTCCATCTTGATTATACTTGATTCGAAAAACCCACTTGCAACCAATGGTGTGCTTGTTGGATGGAAGATCCACAAGTCCCATGTCTTATTGGCCATCAAAGCATCACATTCCTCCTTCATGGCAAGGTACCATTCCTTCGAGTTGAGAGCATCATACACATCCTTCGGCTCCTCATGAGAAATAAAATAAGCACAATTAGTGGAGTTGATTTCCACTTGATTGCCTCTATCTTCATAGGTAAGCCTTCTAGGCTCGGATCTTTCTCTTTAAGATCTCCTTGGTGAAAAGATTCGAGGTGACTCCTTCTCAATTCTTGGCCCCATCTCTCCATGATAGTCTTCAAGAGTGATGATTGGAGTTTCTTTGATCTCGGCCTTCTCAAGAATGTATTTTTTATCTTCATGGAATATAACGTCCCTACTCTCAATTATAGTTGAGGTAGAGGGAACATAGATTCTATAAGCTTTCTTGTTGGATGCATATCCAACCATGATCCCTTTAATAGAATTAGGATCATCTCTTTCCCTTGTTTCCAAGGGCACATGAACAAAGCAAGCACAACCAAAAACTCTAAGGTGATCTACCTTAGGTTTCTTCTTAAACAAGACTTGAAAAGGTGATTTTCCAACAAGTGCATTGTGAGGTAATCTATTGCACAAATACTTTGCACAATTTATAGCTTCACCCCAATATTCAATAGGCATAGAAGCTGCTACTCGAATTGCTTTAGCACATTCACATAAAGATCTGTTTTTCCTCTCAGCTACTCCATTTTGAGATGGAGAATAAGCTCAAGAAAACTCTCTCTTTATTCCTTCACCTTCACAATAATCATGAAACTTGTTGGAGATGTATTCACCTCCTCCATCACATCTTAAAGCTTTAACTTTGAAAGAAAACTGTTTCTCAACATAAGCTTTGAAGATTAGGAAGTGATAAAAAACCATAGCCTTTGAAGAAAGTAGATACAACCAAGTATATCTAGTAAAGTCATTAATAAAGGTGACAAACATGTTGCACCACCAATACTTTTAGAAGAGGAAAAATCTACATCTGAATGTATGAGCTCCAAAGGATGAGAAGTCTTTATGAAAGACTTCTGATATGGCTTTCTGTGTGACTTTGCAATAGCACAAGCCTCACAAGGCTTGAAATCTTTGGAAAGAGATTTTGGAAGACCAATAGCCTTCACTTTCTTGACCATAGAAGACATAGATTTAAAGTGAGATGACCCAACCTTCTATGCCACAGCTCCTCCTTAGATAACAAACCAACTTCACAAAGGTTTGCATTCTCATAAGAATTCAACTTAAAAATTCCACCACATCTAGATCCATCAGCTAGGATCTCATCATTTTGATTGATAAAACAAGTATTGTTGAACTTTACATCACAACCATTATCAAGCAACTTTCCCACACTAATTAAGTTCTTTGTGAGTTTTGGAATGAAAAGAACATTAGAAAGTTCAAGAACTTTTGAAGAAGCAAGTTTCAATGGAATGTTGCCAGTTCCTTCTATAGGGCACTCATGATCATTAGCAGCGTAAATAGATCTCTTGAGTCCTTTGTAAGGTATAATTGAGTCAAATGACTCCTTTGAACAACACATATGTGAAGAAGCTCCATCTTTCTTGAAAGGTGATGAAGAAAAACTGGACACCATGAGTGCTCCTTCTCCATCACTTGCAACAGAATCTTCTTCAATCTCTTTGGAGAGATTAGCTTGCTTGAGTTGGTTTTTCTTCTTAAAGCAATTTAACACATGTAAGAATTTGAAACTTTACTTTATATTAACTTAGATTTCAAATAAAAGGCCAAAAATTAATCAATCTGTCAATGAAAAGGCATTTTTGAATATTTCTTTCTGCTTGAAAGGTAATGTCCACCTGCTGTTTGTTCAAACTCATCCCCATGCCATCTGAAAATTTGCAGCCAGTTGAGGAATTAAAAAGTTAACCGATTCTGCAGCCGAGCTCTGTGCACCTATATTATCCTTGAGCTTTAAGAAGCAAGCGCAACCTGGTTTGGCTCAATCACATAGGATCTTTTTTAGAAAATTGTTGTCCTAAACTGTAGCGTCTATTGCACCCTTTGCCTAGATGATGTGATCATATCCAATCATCACTGACTTTAGACTTAACAAATATCAAACCTCTTTGCATTGTTTATAGGAAAATGTGTTCCAAACTTTGGAGCAGTTTGTAAAATTACTAAATAAGGTCAACCTTTCCACGGTATCGAGGCATTTTTTTGAAGTAGACATTGAAATGGTTTGCATTGAGGAGTGTTGTCGACAAACCTATCATGAATGGCCTCACAGACAATGGAGTTTAATAAATGACGTCCAGCATGGACACTGAGTTTAGCAAGTATCTATATGTGACTAGCAATCCAAGAGAAGAAGTCTTCTCTGAGATTGTTTCTTACTTTCCAATTGAAGATGAAAGATAAGACACAGCAAAACATTGTCAAACTTATTAAAGGGTGTCCCTTTTCATCCAAAATATATATTGTGTAGCCCATTGCAGAAGTACTAAAAGTAGCAAGTGCTTATGCTTGCAACAAAGAGCCTATTGCAAACGCCCCTCCAATTTTTGTGCCCCCACAATATTCGATGACTGGCTTAAAACTTGCACGCCCCATAAGCAATCGAGCTAGCAAATCACATAATTATGCATGTAGGCTGTAGCTACAAACAAGGTAGGCACAAGCTTGAGATAGAAACCTACATAAAACAAGTAATATGACTCCAAATATAGATTGATAGGTTTGGGAAAACTAGCTCCAAATTCAAATCTTCTACAAATACAATTGCTACAAAGAATATTGTGATTTTAATATACCCTCTCATTTTAGTTAATGGCTTTTATAACCATCGATTCTTAGGTATTCAAAATTTTTCTATGTTGATTTAACCGTCAATATATAAAAGTTCCAAAAAAACTTAAATTTCGATGTCTTCTAGGGCTATTTATCGAGTTTCCATAGTTGTGTGGATTATGAGGTACAAGTACAAATACCTTAAACATTGTAATATTACAGATGTTACTCCCAACCATTGGAGAAGTTAGAAAGTCACGTGATATCAAGTCATGTCAAACATGTGGTCAGAAAACCATGTGATGTTTTTCAAGCTCCCTATGCTCGAAACATTATACTCATATTAACGTATCTCTTGTCTTGATATTTACACGAAACAAGTAGTGAACAGTGTTACACCAATGAAGAGAAGTCTCATAGTTTTGGATTAGCCAAAACAAAATTATACATGATGTTAGAATGACCCCCCCCCTGCTCCCCAATCTCTCTCTCTCTCTCTCTCTCTCTCTCTCTCTCTCTCTCTCTCTCTCTCTCTCTCTCTCTCTCTCTCTCTCTCTCTCTCTCTCTCTCTCTCTCTCTCTCTCTCTCTCTCTCTCTCTCTCTCTCTCTCTCTCTCTCTCTCTCTCTCTCTCTCTCTCTCTCTCTCTCTCTCTCTCTCTCTCTCTCTCTCTCTCCCCCCCCCCTTAGAACTGATTTACAGGTTTAAGTGCATTTTCACATCATGCACTAAGGTTGTAGCAACAACGTACATGACCTTGGATGATGTAAATCTACAAGGGTTAATCAAGAGAGCGCTATAGATGAGGAGTTGGAGTTACAAATGGAAATTATGCTGGAGCTAGAAATGGAGATGGAGTTTATGCTGTATCTAGAGATGGAGTTTATGCGCTTGGAGCTGGAGAAAATTACTTTTACGATTTTTATGTTTTTTCATGTATGTGTTTATGTTCAAAGTGCCCATCACCCATAGGCTGGGAGCTTTTTCACCCTCATATGTTTACAACATCAAAGAAACCATAGGCATGTGCATGCAATGGCCTCTCCCATGTACCAACCTCTATAAATAATGTTAAGTAATTTTTGATGTTTATGTTTTTTATTTGTTTGTGCATGTGTTTAAGGTAAAGCACGGACAATGCTTGACAAATATGTGTATCCAAGGTTGGATATACAAAAAGATGTTGTTTTGGAGACCATATAGCTGTAACTCGAATATTACAAAAAGTAGTCATTCCTAAGACCATATGAGGGATTTAACTGTAACTCGAGCACTGTTCGAGTTACCAGTACGGAAGAGGTTGTTTTTGAGACCATATAGTTATAACTCAAACACTGTTCGAGTTACCAGTATAGAAGAGGTTGTGTTTGAGACCATATACCTGTAACTTAAATGGTGTTCAAGTTAGTAGTACAAGAAAAAGTTGTTCCTACAATCACATAGTTGTAACTCGAACAGTGTTCGAGTTATTAGTACAACAAGAGGTTCTTCCTGAAACCATATGAGACCATATAACTATAAATGGAAGATTATTAGAGTTATGAGTACAAGAAAAAGATTGTTCCTGACCATATTAGCAATATAGCTGTAATTAGAGCATTGTTCGAGCTACTAGTATAGAAGGGTAACGTTGTTCCTAAGGCCATATAGTTGTAACTCGAACAATGTTCAAGTTAGTAGTGTATAAGAGGTTGTTATTGAGACAATATAGTGGTAACTCAAACAGTGTTTGAGTTAGTGGTATAGAGGAGTTGTTCTTGAGACGATATAGCTGTAACTAGAGCACTATTGGAGTTATCAGTATAGAAGAGGTTGTTCCTGAGACCATATAGTTGTAACTTGAACACTGTTCGAGTTACCAGTACAGAAGAGGTTGTTCCTAAGACCAGGTAGCTATAACTTGAATGTTGTTCAAGTTAGTAGTAGAAGAAGTGGTTGTTCCTAAGATCACATAGCTGTAACCCGAACACTGTTTGAGTTATTAGTAAAACAAGAGGTTCTTCCTGAGACTATATAGATGTAACTTGAACACTATTCGAGTTATCACTACAAGAAAAGGCTGTTTCTGAGAAGATATGGGACCACATAGCTATAACGAACACTATTCGAGTTACTAATATAGAAGAAATTGTTACTGAGACCATATGAGACAATATAGCTGCAACTCAAACTGTTCAAGTTACCAGGCAACTCGAGCAATCTCAAGTTAGGACTATTTTGATAGCTTTTTTGTCTTGAATACTTTGAAGAATATCCCAAATTGTGACAACATATGAGAACTATTATGGGCAACTCGAGCAGTGCTCGAGTTAGAACAATTTTTTATACTCTATTTTATTTAGATACTTTTAACAATATCCCTATCTGTGACAGGACACATCTTATTTATTCCTTATCTGAATCTACATTGAAGAAAGAAACATATCAAGAAAATGAGATTTGGAGGTCACTATAAATATGACCCAACCAACTAGAGCAGGCTATGGATAGAAAAATTTTCCATGCCTTCTCTATTATAGTCTAATATTGGTCGCTACTATCGGCAACTTTAGCTCAAGATTTCTCTCTCTCTCTCTCTCTCTCTCTCTCTCTCTCTCTCTCTCTCTCTCTCTCTCTCTCTCTCTCTCTCTCTCTCTCTCTCTCTCTCTCTCTCTCTCTCTCTCTCTCTCTCTCTCTCTCTCTCTCTCTCTCTCTCTCTCTCTCTCTCTCTCTCTCTCTCTCTCTCTCTCTCTCTCTCTCTCTCTCTCTCTCTCTCTCTCTCTCTCTCTCTCTCTCTCTCTCTCTTTGAGGTAGCTTGGATTATGTAAAGAATTACTACTCGAGACAATGCTAAAAATATTTTATAGATAACATTGTCTGGCATACTTAGATCCACACTACATGCCAAAGGAATGCAAATCTATTGTTCAATGCTGATATTTTCAGTCGATGTCCTTAATCGATGCAGTAAAGACAATATTTCAGATCGCTTTGATGCTATTGATGCTCAATGTCATCAAATAGTTTGCAAGAACACACAAATATTGAAAACGATCGAGAAGCTATGAGAAATTCTTCAAGGCTTGAAAGCGGAATGTGGGTGATCGGAAGAAAGCTTAGTATAGGAAAGCTAAAGCAATTGGGATTCAGAATGCTTACCATGTTCTCTCTTGCCATGATTCTTTCTTGAACCTGTTGAGGATATACGAGCTGGTTGGGTTTTTCTTGATTCTTAGTGTAGTGGATCTATCAACTCCACAATGTAGGTAGCAAGAAGTTATTGTCAGGTATGTCCGTTGTTTCGTATATTTTCTATCACTAGAATTGTATGTCTGGTCCTCGTTTGCACAGCTTTTTACCGAATTTGTTCATCTATTGTACATGAATATGGTTCTTCCTTCATTGCACACTGAACACACCAATAGTTTTTGATCTTGAGATTTCCTCTGTGCTTTCGCTATACCATGTTGATAATCGTTGACCTTTTTGTGTACAAACTCCCCGTCCTATAGATTGCTTCTCTTTTGATGCCATTGGTGAGTGACCTGTTTGCTTATAGTCTCGACATTGTAGAGATGCAGATCTTGTCTCCATAGAAAGATATTTGATTTCTAACATTTTCAAAATGGAGGGAAAGACATTTCAAATTTCAAATTGTGCATACAACTTTTTCTTCTGTCGCTGCACAATGAACACACCAACAACTTTTGATCTTGGTATTTCCTCTACGCTTCCGCTATACCATGTCGAAGTTCATTGACCTTTTTGCATGCAAATTTTGTGTCCTATAGAGCTCATTACTCGTCCCTTGTCATCGATGAGTGATCTGTTTGTTATAGTCTTTACATTGTAGAGATGCACCTCTTGTCTCGATAGAGAAATATTTGATGTCTGAAATTTTCACAATAAAGGGAAAGACATTTCAAACTGATATCCTCAATATAGTACAGTGGCACCTAAATGGTTAAGGTAGGAACTCTAGATTGGTCTCCGATAGCACACTTGATAGAGGGAACGCAATTTCAAATCGATAGCATAAGAAATAGAATAGAAAGCTAGAATAAGAGAGATAGGTAAATACTATGCCCAAAGCAATTTTCAAGAATATCTATAAAAATATGTATAGATATAGATATTTTATCCTACTAATTTGAAAATGTAAACAATATGGTCTCATGTGGTCTCATATGGTCAAAATAATTCAAATCATTTCTTTGATTATAAGACAATACCAGAATTCTCTCTTGCTTTTTAGAGGATACTCCCACATGGCCTCATTTCAATAGATCCTAACTAGAGCTCAATGAAGTTAAATGTTTTTCTTGGAAAAAGTTAAAGATAATGTTCATTCACAAAATACATATAGAAAAATAGATGTTTCTTAATGTTTATGATTCTTAAGCAAGTGGTTTTTTGCCTTGTTTATTAAAAGACACATGTACTAGCCGACTCGAACATTGCTCGAGTTGGCTGGATCTGGTACTATTTTTTATCTTCATTTTAAGTAATGATTTTATCATTTGAATTTTAGGGTAGTGTTGCTGAGGAAATTTTCTTGAGCTGGAATAATGAAATAGCCAACTCAAACACTTCTTGAGTCGTAATATGATTCTATCATTGGAATTTTAGGATAGTGTTGCTGAGGGGTTTTATTGAAGCCACATGATGTTATTATCATCTCATGATCAACTTTTTTTATACTTATAACTCGAACAGTTCATATGATTCATGTGTTCTCAAGAATAATCTCTTTTGGTACAAATAACTCGAACAATGTTCGAGTTAGAACTATATGGTCTCATATAATCTTAGCAACACCCACCTCTTTTTGTAAGAATAACTCGAACAATGTTCGAGTTTCATCTATATGTTCTCATGAACAACCTCTTCCATACTAGTAACTCTTACAGTGGTCGTGTTATAGCTATATGGTCTCAGGAACAATCTCTTGTTGTAGCAATAACTCAAACATTGTTCGAGTCATGGCTACATGGTCTTGGAAACAATCTCTTCTGTGCTAATAACTCGAACAATGTTCGAGTTACGACTATAGGCTCTCAGAAACATCCTTTTGTTGCTAATAACTCGAACAATGTTCGAGTTACAGCTATCTAGTCTCATTCGTGGACGAACAACAATTGACATATAGAATATCGAAGTGGATGTAGAACTTTATGAGACCATGGCTTGCTTAGTTGCCTTAGAACTGTACATATGTATATTATTATAGGTTTTAATCAATATATTTATTTATGTGTTTTTATTTTTATTTTCACAATTACAAAGAACTTTGATGACTTCTGTAGATATAGAGAAATCTAATTTGATGTTGTTATTTTGGTAGATATGGCTTCCGTGCAAGAATACGTTGTTCCACCTATTGGTGCATTAGACAGTTTTGTTCAAATTGACAATAGATATAGGTGGTGCTTTGAGGTATTTGAGAATGACAAGAGAAGAGACATATTCTTTTTTTTATTACGAAAAAATAAAGGGAGGAAATTGAACGATGGATGTGTTGTTGATATTCAAGAAGGCTTTGATGATTTGGGTTCTGTATTTTTAAAAGTGTTTACTAAACAGAATGGCAAATATTTGGAGTTGCATGCAAGCATTGAAGATTACGATATATCTATGATGACGGGTGTTAACAAAGAAGTTAATTCTTGTTATGGATTGATTTGGATAGTGCACAATTATGATGTTTGTGACATATCTCACAAAGAGTTCATTGAAGGGTTTCCAAATGCAAAACTACGAATTGCAAATGATCCAACTTTTGTTGAGATGAACAAAAGAAATGCTAGTAGCAAGGCAAGACAACAATAGAGATGTTGAGGAAACAAGTGCGCGAAAGAGCAACTTTATCGAGACTCAACAAATGGAATTGACGGTTGCTTTGGTGGAGCCAGAGCCACTTCGAAGTGTTCCTCCAATATCAACCAAAAAAAAGAGAAAGAAAGTTGTTGAGGACAGAAAAGAAGTTTTTATTGAAGAGATTTCTAAGAGGTCAAAAGTTGATACAAAGACTTGTGATAAAGAAGCAATTGCCCAAACAAATAACAGGTTGAATGCATTTAAAAATTGTATCCATTGGGCATCCAAAATAAGGTCCGAATTAATGTGACTGGGTGTGAACTGCCTCCTGCACAATATAATTGTAGGCTGTTCAATAGGGATTACTGTGATTCTTTGCAACGATCCTTGTTTAATACCGTTGGAGTGAAATTGCCTCCAGCAGATGTAATCCCTTATTATGAGAAAACTGGCAAGTTTGTGATAGTGCTTGACAGGAAGTAACTGAAAGAAAAAACTTCAGAAATTAAATTTTATGTTGTGGATGGACAACATACAATTCAGGCTGCAAAAAATTTGATGTGGGTCTTGGATGCGCATAAGCTACCAGATTGTGCTGGTGTGAGGCAACAATATCAACGACATAGTGCTCAGATTTTAAGTCATAAAAGTTACACCTGTAGAGTGTGTACAGATATCTCGGGCGTTGAATGAGTTAAACAATGAATACAAATTAAAATGTTCATATCCCGAGTTATTGCATCAAGCGAGAGCACAATGGGAATTTTGTGGATGTCCAGAAAGACCAATCGGGGGTGGTCGAACATGTGATAAGTGGAAAGTACATATTATTCATGTATGGATTGAGTCCTGATTTTTTTATTGTCTCTAGAGATACATATGCTTTAAAAATAGATGTATACGAGTTGTGAAATTTTGTTTGTTTTGTAGGCTTCTAGGTCAATGTTGGAGGATGTTATGCGATGAAAAGAACCCAAAGAATGCTATTGTATATTATTTTCTTCTGACATGATTTGGAAGAAGTGGATGCGGGTGATAAAGAAATGGGTCGACGGTTCTTTGATGAATCTAAAGGGTGAGATAAATCCCGACACAATTACACCATATCTTTTAAGACCATGGCAAACCTTATTGGATTCTGAAGTAACATTAGTTTTTGATAAGTTGTTGGATGGGTCCATTGTATTTTCCATCCAAAGTATTATCCTTCAAGGAATACTGTGACATTACAAAAAATAGAAGACACATGGGTAAGGCAATTATGGAGCACATGTCAGAAGAGTACAATGTCACATTGTCACAAATTGATGTATTTAAGTGATATCATATTGCTACTAGCTTTATTGATGACATGTGTAGCAGATGTCCTTCCTGGTGTGAAGAGGCTTCAAAAAGGACTGCAAAGACAACTGAGCTCCCACCAATTGTTAGATCATCTTTGAAAGCAAAATATGATTTGATCAAACATAAGGTGGCCAGTTCCAATTTAGAGCCATGGGTTATAACATATACAAGAGCCAAGTTTCGTTTGTTTGAGCGAAGCACATATTACAGATGCTAAAAAGCGAGTAAGTTTGGCTGTGGTTGATGCTTCTCACAAATTGGATGAATCTTGGTCACAAGATTCATTTTTAAAAAAATTTCATGCTATTGTGGAGTCTACAACCATGGAAAGATTTTCTTTTGTTGTATTTGTTCACGGAACAAAAGGGCTATATACATGTATGCAAGCAATGCATAACTTGTCGATGAATGCTCACATTAAAGTGGGGACTTACACATACATAAATCATAAATCGCAAGATATGTTTCATTCAAATCGAGATTTTATGGTGTTTTGTTTCATTGCAGTTGATACTAGCACTCCATATCCTAACGAAGAATTGCATCGAAAGAATTTCAATTTGTATTTTAAAGAAATGGAAGAGCCTATGTTCTCTTTCCATGCAACATCTGCAGATGACGACGACAAAATTTCTAAAAAAGCCTTAAAAATGATTGGACATCATTTTTTAATTGAGACACCAAAATTTGAGTCTGTTGGGATGGTTGGTGGTGAAATTTATGCCAATGTGAAATCATCCATGGTTTTCGAGAAGCTGGTTACATGGTTGACATGTAAGTTTTCATTGTTTAATAATTTTTTGTCTCACACATTCTTTGTATGTCAGTTTTTGTTTTGTCCAAAGCATATTGTTTTAGTAAATATCGCTTTTTATTTGCGTTCATTTCTTATTATTTATTTTTGTGTTTATAGGTGACTCTGAAGTTGTTATTGATGCTTTCACGGGGGGAGTGCTAGGACGTGCCACTATAACTAAGCAAAAGCATGTTATATCTTTGGTTGATTCACCTACTCACATTGCATTTTTAAGATCTTTTTACAATGAAGTGAGGAACCATAGCTGAGTGGTTCAAAGATGGTGTGTGATTATGTCGTCCATGGGTACATCTCCTGCTAATATGATCCCAAATTTGGAAAAACTATTGTCTTCGATTCCTCAACCAAAAGATCCATTTGCAATGGACTCTGACAATGAAGAAGATGCGCAATACAAAGATGACAACAAATGCCAACATCAAGAGATGCACCTTCATTCAAAAGCATAATGTCCATGTTAAAAAGTCAAAGAAAATTAGAATCGAAAATTATTGGGGACTACAATCCAATGCCAATGAGATTGCAACATGTCTCAATACCTATTGAAGAACATTTTGAAATCGAAGAACATATATATGAGCTGAAAGGTTCAGCACTTTAAAATGCAGGTTATGGATAAAACCTACAACATACATTTTTCCCTACAATGGTCCAATATGCAAATACAAGATTCTCTCTCTCTCTCTCTCTCTCTCTCTCTCTCTCTCTCTCTCTCTCTCTCTCTCTCTCTCTCTCTCTCTCTCTCTCTCTCTCTCTCTCTCTCTCTCTCTCTCTCTCTCTCTCTCTCTCTCTCTCTCTCTCTCTCTCTCTCTCTCTCTCTCTCTCTCTCTCTCTCTCTCTCTCTCTCTCTCTCTCTCTCTCTCTCTCTCTCTCTCTCTCTCGCTCGCTCTCTCTCTCTCTCTCTCTCTCTCTCTCTCTCTCTCTCTCTCTCTCTCTCTCTCTCTCTCTCTCTCTCTCTCTCTCTCTCTCTCTCTCTCTCTCTCTCTCTCTCTCTCTCTCTCTCTCTCTCTCTCTCTCTCTCTCTCTCTCTCTCTCTCTCTCTCTCCCCAACAATATAAAATTTATAACTTTGTTGTTTTATTTATTTTTATGGTGATGCTAAATGTGCAATGACATGATGGAAAGCGCAATTTTTTTTTTGCTTGTGTTGTGGTGATAAAAATAAATAGCTAAATAGAGAGAGAGAGAGAGAGAGAGAGATTATCGATGTTTCAATATGTTTTTCTCAACACTCTACATTTGTGTAGTTTCTCGCTAGTGGTGTGTACACTTGGTTCATTGGGACTTTGCGATAATAAAGATTACGAGTTGCATGAAGTGGTTGAAAGGTTGGTAGAGAAAACTAGTGCTCTTTTTCTAGCCTTGGAGGCATCCTTTTGGCCCTAGAATACTAAGGGATGTGCTTTGTCAGTGCATTTCATGTGCACTATGACAAGGCATTAGGAGGCGCATTACTTGGATGCAGGCTTTGACACATTGGTTTGTTTGGAGGTGGTCATTTTGACGCTCTATTGCATGGTTGTGAGCAGTAATAAAGTTGAGCCTACACCCGTCAACTGGGATACATTTGTGAATATATATTCTGAATTTATTTGTCATCTTCTTGATTGATATAGCAAATTGTTTGTGATACCTACTAAGACCATCATTACATATTAAGAATATAGACGACACAAAAAATTGTTTGTAACATGCTATGTGACTCTTCTATGGTCATCATTTATTTGGATATTTAAAATTGACATGTATGAATTGAGACTATGAATAGTCTCAATTTATTTGAATTTGTCTTACATTTGGACACAAAGCTTTGGAGTCAATTCAAAATTGCTTGCATCGATAGTATTATCAGATTTTATGATAAATCATCTGAATCTCTCAAACAATTGGTTCTGTACAACAATTTAATCAGCAATTCTTGGCATTGGTTCAGAAGACAAAATTTGAGCATAGAAAATGTTTGAACTACTATGTGGGTTTCCTTCAAACGCCTATAAAGAATGTGCTTCAACCAACTTCTTCCAAATCCATTTATGCCTCTAGTTTTATGGAGTTGTGCAATATGATGGATTGTGCACTTGCTCTGGAGAACTTATCTACAAACCATATCAATGAATGGTGGAAAGTCACCGCTCAACGGAAACCTTATTATTACAACCAACGATTGTCTGAATACGTTAGTCCTACCTTTGATGGAAGCATCCACTCCATTAATGTAGACAATTGGCTAGAGGATTTGGATTATAACTTCTACTATAGTGGAGGTATTGGTGACAGTGATATAGTTTTCTTTGCCTCATCGAGTTTCCAAGGACATGTTCAGTCATGGTGGAACATCGTTCATGACTTTCTTCCTGAGAACTGGTTAACTTTCAAAAGAGTTTGTAGACAGATCTTTGATCAATCTGACTTCATCCAATGGTGTTTTTTGGACCAAACAACTACAGTATCTGAGTACAATAGAAAATTCCAACAAATGGTTCCAGTATTCAATTATGGAGAAGTATATCTTGTACAATGCTATATATATGGCTTACAACCTCAATATCGAAGCATTGTAGAAAACTATCTACAAACTACTTCTCTCCAGCCTAGGTTTCGATTAAGGGAAACTATGGAATATGTTTTAAAGTACAAGCAACAAGAACAAAGGCTTAAGTTGGAAGCTGAAAGGAAAGAAGAAAAATTCAGATGGTTTGAGAAAATGAAGATGCGAATTCAAAAAGTGAGTGTGTACACTAAAGCATCAGTGGATCGACAACTGCATGTGAATGAAAGGGAAGAAACTTCTACAGATGAAGATGATCCCATCAATGAGTCTGATAAGCAAAGTGATAACGACAAAGCGGATGAGCAAAGTGAGGACAATGAGTTAGATGAGCAAAGTGACAATGAAAGTCAAGTCTCAGATCCAGATGTGAAGATAATTGAACATCCTTTCAAGTTTCACTTCGACCATCAAAGTTTGGAACTTGACCTACATCAATGCCTTAATTTGGTCAATGAACAAGCAACTATGGATCGTCAGATTGAGAATATTGCTATGCCCAAAGAAAGTCGATCAAAGTATTCACCAAGCTTTTAGATTGAGGACTGTATGACACCGACATTCCATGGCTTGGAATTGAGTGGCTATTTAAACGATCCAATCTGCAAACCAATTCAATTTGATTTGGGAGATTTTGAGAATATTTTTATTTTTGACAACCATCTAATGGAGTATAAGGTATTCAACAAGGATATTGTCCGCAATGAAGAGATTTCATTATTCCATATAAATCCAACTTGTATCAATATCTTGGATTATTGTTCAACACCTCATAGATCCATTTTACAAGATCTTCGAGTGACTTCAGTTGGAGAACCCATTTCCTATGGGTTCTCCAAAACTCAGAATCCAAATTATTGATCCGTTCACATTGAGTTATTTCTGACGAACTGCTCACACTACTATAACAAGAACTAAGAATGATCAGTATGCTCTCACAACTAGTATTGCATATTGTTTGTAACCTAGTAATTCCAACAATTGGTTTAAATGCCATAACGGAAGCACCTTCTGTTTGCATGGATGTACCGTTGAATGCCATTGTACAAAGAGAAGATTGGTATTCAAAATTATCTTCTTCAACTTTGTATTGTTCAGAATCAGCCGCGTTATCATCATTGCAGTCTCCATCATCACTGATGTAATGATTGGGATGCACTTTTGTCTCTTGACAATGTAATCTTTTGTTGTACATGTTGTGAACCGTTGGATCTTCTTCATCATAGTCACAACTTTCAGAGATATCATTTGGTTGACCTGTAGGCTCATATTGGTCCTCATGTTGCCATTCAGAATGATTATGACCCTCATAATCAACGATGTTATACTTGGTTTCATCTGGGCCATCGTTATATTTGTCTGCATCACCAAGTTGATATTCCTGGTCATCTGGTTGACAAACGAGATCCCCACTAGAATATTGTTCATGCTCGTCTGTGTCATCACATTGCTGAACATCATGTTGACAATCATCACCACCATCATCATACCAGTCACTTTGGTTATCGTACTCATAATCATTTCCATCCCCTTGATCTTCATAATCGGACATATATTCATTATCAGTGTCCATGGTATAGTGACATGCAGTCAGTGGGTTATGGGTCTACAAAATTGAATGAAGTGAAAATAATTTGGAGCAATTATTGACTTCACGAGTAAAATTTTTTGTAACAAATTTGTTCTTCTCCACCGTCCCAAAATTTTGAGTCCCCGAATCCTTGTAACCTGTAAGGTATAGAGAACACTAATAGCTTTTGGCAATATGCCAAGTTTGTTTCACCAATCAGTTTTGGCTTTTATACCACTGTTATTATGTAAAGCTTGAGGTAATGATCACTTTTGCTTTGTACCGCATTGCAATCCAAGGTCACACGGAAGAGATATGGAAGTTTGAAGAAGTAGATTCTAAAGTGTAACAATTAAGGGAAAATGGGTTGAAATTACAAAAAATTAAATGATGATTTTGAATGTACAGACAATAGTGTCAAGCTCGATGATCTGATTACTTTTGCTTTTGACTGTACTGAAATCTGACTTAAAACGGAAAAGTTATTGACATAGAAAAAACAAGGAACAAACGTAATTAGGCAAACTTAAAAAGAGGCCCTAACACAAATTTTTTTGCTTTTTTGAAACATTGGACCATGAAAGAGACAAAATTGTGATTTTTTTTGAAATTTGATGGTAAACTTTCTAATCCCTTTTGGGTGTTAAGTAGGATTGAGTCCTCTTTCTAGTTAGGAAGCCTTAGCAAGATTTTATTCGTTGATCCTTGCTAGTTGGGTAAGCCTTAGCAAGTTTATTTTGTTTATTGAACATTGGCTAGTTGGGTACCGCCTTAGCCACACCTTACTTAGTTTTATTTCCGTTTCGAGCACCAGTTGGGAAAGCCTTGGTGCTCCCTCCTTGTTATGTTATATTCATAGTTGATAGCTTGTAGAACTTAGAAGGTGGACGACCGGTCTACCACTATACTACGCACAAGCCCCTCATTAGACCTAGCCACCGTAGAAAGTAGAAATACCTCCAACATTGGCGCCGTTGCCGCTTTTCAAGTATTTTTTACCTAGCTTCTTCTCCTTTTTGTTTTCTTGCTTTCGTGTTGTATGTTTGCTTGTTTGCTTGTTTATATCTACCAACAACAGCACGCGTCTTCTCTCCTGGTCCTACACGAGCTGCAAAACAACTTGTCAAGCTAGGGAGAAGCAACAAAAGAGTCAACTTGGGCTTTTCCTTGAAAAGAAGTGACCCAAGTGACATTTTTCCAAACCAACCAAGTAGATTAGAATTTGCCAACCTGTTTGTAGCCCTAACAGACCCTGATCTTTCATTTTATCACCTCCATGAATTTTGACCACGGTCAAATTTTGAGAAAACAGCCTGATATATTGCCAAAATCCCTTATTTGTCACCCAAATCTTTGTCCTAGAATTCACCGGCTTCACTGAGGCTAGATCTCACCAAGATCAGTCCTCCAACAGTTCCGCGAATTCTATCTTAGAGATTTTGCCTGTTTGTTGTCAGAAAGTCACATTTTTTTCCATATTCCCTATCTGCCAATCAAACCTCTCTGTCAGAATTTGTCATCCAGCCTAAGAAATTGTTCTCAAAGAGTACGATTTCCCTGTCCTACCCACGAATTTTGAAAGTACAATTTTTTTCCAGAAAATCTAAAAAATCACTATTCTAACATTCAGAACTCTCTGTCAACATTCGCGAGTATTACAGTTCGATTTATCTGCCTCTCCACGATTTCTCAGCCTGTCCGCGAATTCTATCACGACCAGAAAGACCAGTTTTTGTCCTACACTATCAATTCTGCAAGCAAACTATCTTTCTGCCAAGTATAGTACTTACATGCTCATCTGTATTCTGCATCATGTCTCGTGATTGTGCTGAATCTTCTAATCCGGCTCCTCCACGACTAGGAGAAAGAATTCCACGTATCGATGCACCAAAGTATGATGGCGAATTTGACCCAGTCCGATTTCTCCAAGACTTTGATAATGCATGTCATTTTTATGGAGATACCTCTGAAATTGAAAAGCTTCGCCTATTTTCCATGGTACTCTATGGAACCGCAAGGAGTGGTACTTGAATCTCAAAGCTCCTTATCTTGCTTCTTGGACCACCCTCAAAGACGCTCTTATCAAGTGCTTTAAACCTTCTAAACTGACTCAAAGCCCATTCATCCAAATCACACATATCAAAATGTGTCGTGAAGAGTCTGTAAGAAGCTACATTGAACATTTTAAATGTCTCAAAATAGAATGTGTTGATGAGAATATCACCAAACGAATGGCCATCAAATTGTTCGTGGTTGGACTCCCTAGAAGTATCCGCCGAGAACTGAAACCAGTTGATCTTTATGATCAACTTAAGGATGTAATGACTGATGACATTTGCGAAGAAGACAAAGGGTCCGATGAGGACTTTGATTATCGCGACAAGAAATCCAAACTCCCCGAATGTCTTCACAACTAGAAGAATGAGAATACACCAATCTTCAGAAGTTCTACATCAAATGGAAACTTGGCAGCAAGTCAACAAACTCACATGGACAAACTAACTGCTGATTTCCAAAACGCTGAGAAAAATATTGTTGATAAATCTTTCCAGCAAGAGAACATGTCTGGTGTCCTATCTGTTCGAAGAATCACACTGCTAATGAGTGTCTCCAACTGAAAACCCATGCACCATTAGCACCCAGACCAATGTATCAGCATTACTGCCCCTTCACTCCACAACAAGCCATGCCACCACTAGGAGTTTATCAACCACGACCAACTGCACCCAATCAGTTCCAACCACGCCAGCAGTTTGTCATTAATCAACCTGTTTCAAAAGAAGAAGTGCATTTTTTTGATCCAAATTCCATAGATCTAGCAACTTATTTTGTGGATGCCACTACTCCACCATGATACTCCTCTGAAGCGGTGGTATATTATCTGTATGGACCTAATGCCCCGATCTACGATCCAAACCAAGCTGTGTTTACGACGCAACAATTTCTCATAATACACGAATGCTTTATCTATGCAGGTAAACATCATAGTATTCGCTACCCAAAAAACCTTCGTTTTCCACCAGCTTGTGAAAATTGTGACATTGAACACCATGTTAAGGATTGTCCTTCACGCTTGCGCTGACATAGTTGTGCTACTTCTGGGAGATTTATTGATTGACGTTTGCTATTTGAGTCTGAATATGTGTTTGTAAGTCCATAACCTATGTCGTTTTGTAATCATGTTCTTTTAGTTTGCTCATCTTTTTACTTTTTGTTTTACACCCTTTTACATTATGTTTTTGTTTTCTTGCATGTCTATCAGTCAAAGAATCTTTAAAGTACTCAGGCGTAACTTTCAGCTTCTATTCCAAAACATTCAATTGTTGAGTTAGAAAAATCACACAACAACACTACCCTGTGCACCACCATTATCACCATACTCCATCAGATATTATCTACCAGTGTGTGGCCAACACCAAATATCTTTACAAGTGATGTTGTGCAACCCCAAAGCACAATTCAAATGTGAGAAAAAATCACTACTCAAAAGACACAAGCCAGAGACTACTCACACATGCTTCCATGCAGTATTTTTTTTCATGAGTGGACTCCCAAGAAACAACATACAGATTGGAGAAAAGCAGTTAAGGGACTTCACAACAAATGTTCTATTTGAAAACTAATGGAGCACATTATTTGGCTGCCAATATTATCCAACAAAAGATCCATCTTTTCAACAAGATGGAATGTTCACAAAAACCACAATCAACTTCAATAAGCAGTTAATTTTACGTAAGCAATACAAAATCCATGCTTTTCCAGCTATTTATCCAGGCCAGGTACTTCAACAAGCTCAAAAGCTGCCATGACGAAGAAATCCAGAATCCATCAGTGAATGGAGTTATAGATAGACAATCCCAAGGACAAATGTCATTTTCAATGCCACACAATGATGACTCTTTGGAAAATTGTATATTGAGCATTGGTTATGAACATGCATAAAAAGACACACAAGATCCCTATCATCCCTTGTCCACACCCATTCCTTCCCCCATGTTCCACCATATAATTAATGTTGAAGCTTCATCTCACTTTTCTCATCCATGCTTCAAGTCCTCATTCCCACTCGATTGATCATTTTGAACTTGCTCTAGTTCTCACTTGAAACACTTCATGGAGCAGACAAGTCTACAACATCTGCATCATACAAATGATGCCAATTCAGAACTCTCGATGAGCCAAGACAAGTATATTATCAAAAGGACCTTGGAGATTTTTTACAAAACAACAAGTGGTGTTTTCGCAGTTACATAAATAATCAAGTTATTCACTTGTTGACTATTCAAAGGGCACTACTTTATGCAAAAAAAAAAAAAAAGAAGGGGGGGGGGGGGGGGGGGGGGGGGGGGGGGGGGGGGGAGAAGGGCGATTGTTCAAGCCTCTATTCCAAGCAGTCCTTGATGGAGCTCTCAACGGTACAATTAAGCTACAATGCGACAATCCCAATTCTGCCAACATTATGTTTCCAAGAGACAACTATGAGCAACAAACCTTTAATCTATTTGTCCACCTCTACCACCCCCCATATCCAACTCACATCTTGCCACTTACCCTCACCTTCATCTCATTACCATTCATTCTCACCTTGTGTTGTTCAACAACCCAAGCTCTTGTACATCATCCATTGAATCATCAGCGTGAGCAATTGGAAATACAAACCATCAAAGAGCCAATTCTCTGGAGACGCTCATCCATCTTCAAAGCTTCATCTCCTACGGAGCAGCACTTCACAAAAAGTTCCATATCTACAAGCGGCACCGACTTTGACTCCACCCACACCATAAGGAGCGGGGTTCTTTCTATTACCATTGGCATTGAACCACCAATTAAATTCTAAACATCTAAGTTAGAAAACTTAACTTAAAGAACTTAAACTTAGAAACTTAAGCTTAGAAAATAAAAGATTCTAAGTTATCTTGAGTTCTAAGTCTTAGGCTTTCTAAGTTAGAAGTGGAGAAGTTTAGAAGTCTTAGAATTGCAAGTTTAGAAATTAATCCCATAAGTTAGTAGAAGCTTATGGAAGGCCCTTCTTGCTATAAGAAGAGAGGCATTTCCCTTGTAAAATAACACTCTAAGATTATGCTAAATTGCTCTCTATTGAGATTATCATTCTATTTCTTGGTGTTTCCATAGGAAGGTGCATAGTTTGAGGGAAGGTGCTCGGGCCTCCTCTTGCCTCCTTTCATTGGTTTTACTTGTGGCATGCTTTTATTTGCTTAATGCTTAGTATTAGCCGCAAGTCATATTTTCTAATCCTTTTTGGGTGTTAAGTAGGATTTAGTCATCTTTCTAGTTAGGAAGCCTTAGCAAGAGTTTATTCATTGATCCTTGCTAGTTGGGTAAGCCACAGTCCATAGTCTTTCATTTCCAGGAGATATTGTAGTACTCTCTTTGCTAACCTCCAATGCAACGATCCTAGATTCTGATTATATTGGATCAGTCTATATATTGCAAACGCTAAATCAAGTCTGGTGTTGTCTGCTAGATATAGCAATGATCCAATCAGCCTACGATAGGGTGTTTTGGCCATTCGTTCTTCTTCCTCGAGAGTCTGCAGACAATCTGCCTTGCTCAGTATTGTTCCAGGTATCATGGGAGTATGCATGCCTTTGCATTCGAGCATATTAAAGTCTTCAATAATCTTTTGGCTGTATTTTCGTTGGTGAAGATACAACTTACCACCTTCAAAGTTTCTCATGATCTGCAAGCCTAGATAGATTTTAGCTTATCCTAGGTCAGTGATCTCAAATATTTCAGAAATGTCACTTTTGACATCTAAGATTAACTTATCTTTTCTTGAGAAGATAAGTGTGTCATCAACATAGACAACTAGAATGATTATTTCATTATGGACATGTTTGATATAGACATTTGATTCAACAAACAGAAGTCTGGAGCCTAAGGAATGTAGTGCATCATCCTTCTTTCTATATCATTGTCTTGCTGCTTGTTTCAGACCATAAACGCTTTTATTCATGTGACATCCGTATTCTAGATATTCTTGGCTTACAAAACCAAGTGGTTGGTCCATGAATAAGTCTTCTTCCAATTCTGCATGCAAGAAAGCTGCATCCACAATATAGATTTTTAGACCATGAGCTACTGCATATGCGAATAACAAGCGAATTGATGTATGTTTGACTACCAGTGAGAAAGTATCAATGTAGTCGATTCCATACTTCTATGAAAATCCTTTAGCAACCAACCTTGCTTTATATCTAATGTTCTCTCCATCAGAACATGTCTTGATCTTATAGATCCACTTGCATTTGACTGGTTTTCTGCCATTAGGAATAGGTGCAAGTGTCCTTACATTGTTTTTATACATGGATGACATTTCATCCTCCATTGCTTGAATCCAGCGATCTTTATCTGGTCCATCAACAACTTCCTCGAATGTTTGAGTTCGTCAAAGAAACCACAAAATTTGATGGCTGTATTAAAAACATCCTGGATAAGTCTAGATAACTTGAGAAGTGGATCCACAACTCCAATTCAACTCAAAGTAGGAGGAGAGTCCATGGATCTATATATATGTGATGTACTCTCATTGAGAAAATGATGAAATTTGTGTGTAATGCAAATTTGGAGACAAGCTCTTTGTGCCCTCTCTCTCTACATGAGTTTTGTACTTCCTAATTTCTCTCTCTAGTCGAGTTGAGGCATTTATAATGCTTAGTCTTAAGTTTTGCTGACAGATCATGCTTGTAACACAATAATATTTCTTGTATGATCAGCTTTCCTATTGTCAACCAATGCTAGTCTGATTTTTATGGTATTATTTGGCTTAGGAGATCATGTGTAGGGTGTCCCACACATGTGAATTCAGCATGGTATTAGAGCCTACCTAAGTTTTACAAGCAAATCTAATCAACAAGTTTGTAGATTTGATCAGATTTCAAGCTAGGAATTGTCTAGATTCTACTTTCTAGCTAGTTTGCAGTTTTCTGGTGATTTAGAGCTTCAAACCACTTTGAATGGTCCAAATCATGTACTGTATGAAATTTCACATGCTGGCACGTGTGAAATCCGCCCATTTTCAGTTTGGTGGTTCTCCCTCACCTTAGATCCAAATTTCATGCAAATTAGCCCACTAGAAAGCTAGAAATTGTAGAATCTAATGCAATTTGATTCATGACAGTTGGATAAGCCAATCAGAAGTTATAAGCTTTTGAAGAGTCGTAGGTAGGGTGCTTAGACCTGTGGCAAATTGTGTGTACATGTCATTTATTGCTTAAATGATCACAAAATTCATCTAGAAGTTGCACAATCTCATCTATATGTGATTTAGACAAAATTTATAGGTTCTAGGCAAATGGTTTCATACAAACAGATTGTATTTGAGTCAATTTAAATGCTTCACTTATTCTCATAAGAAGTTTACAGCTTGTCTTTAGGATTGAAAACTTACAATTTTCATCTTTATGAATGAACACATCATTCATGATCATATTGAAACCAAAAAATCCTACATTATGAAGATATTTCCATTTCCTTGACTTCATAACTAATGTAAGCTTACAAGGAAAACATATTTTGCTATCTTTTAAGGCATCACACTCAACTAGTATTGCCTTAATCCACCTTTGAGATACAAAAATCTCTTCAAAGCAAAATGGTTCTTCATAAGTTGACATGATAGCGTAAATGAAACTATTCTCATTTTGTGATTGCTGCTCCTTATTCTTGATTGATTTCTCTTGGATCATAACAATAAGTTTGAACTTATATAAAGTTCCAAGCAAAGTACTTTCCAAGGACATAAAATAAATCCAAGTTACTTTCATGAAAGTGACATCTATCTTTGCATCTTGAACCAAACAATGCACTTCCAAATGAAAAATTTCAAAAGATTTGACATGTGCAAGTCCTTGTGAGACTCCAAGCCTCATTCACCTTTCCACAAAGGAAACACCTTTCCTTGGACTTGTCCTTCTTGTATTTGCATTTTGAACTTGAAGCTCCATCCTTCACCTTTGGCCCCTTGCTCTGGTTCTCCTTGGATGGATTGTCTTCTTTTTGTAGTATCTTGAGAAAAAATATCCTCCCTTGCCACAAAGGTTGCACTCAGGATCCTTTCTTTCCTTCAATGGGATGCCACCTATTGATGCCATGTGAATATGATTCTACAAATGTAATTTGTGACTTTCAAGAGACTAGATTTGAACATCTTCAACAATCTAGAAGGATCTACAGAAGATCTACTCACAAACCTAAGAATCAATCTTTACAGTAATGATTAGTCACTTGGAAACTTTGCTTTGATCACTAAGACAAAAGCACACAATCTTTGAATCAAATCACTAAAGAAATCAGATCCAATCTCCTATTGGACTCATCAAATACCAATGACTCTTTCTTTTGAAAGTTGAAATGGATATGAAAAAGATTTGACACCTAGATTTTCCTTTTCACTTGACTAGTTCTCTCAACACTTGAGATTCTTGAACAAAAAATGGGTTTTGTTTCAAATACATGAAAATAAAACTTAATCACTACTTTTGGACTCACTCTTGACCCAAATAATCTCACACTTGAGATCTAGAATGAATTTTATTTGATTTGACAACAAACTATACCACCAATTTTTCACAAAGCTTAAAAAATTAGACAACTAGAGATTACAAAGATCTCAACCATGCATGAATACTCAGATATGGACTCCTCCTCATTCTAGACATCCAATGGAATCTCAAGTTGATCCTCACACTCTCACAAAGAAAGTTGAATAGAACTAATTTGAGTTTCATACATACTATGTCAATTTCTGCTCAATAAATTGATTCAATCACCCCTATTGGATTCCACCAATTACTCTACTTCTTAAGACTTGGAATGAAATTCAAAATCAAAATTTGTGATTTTTCTCACTAAGATATTGTGCTTCAAAGAGCTAATGCCACTTAGAAAGATTTGATCACCTAGGAAGAGACAAACTCTCCACCAATAACGACACAAAATGAGCTTCTAGATCTTGCCTTCTACAAAGGAAGGAACTCTTAGAAAATTGGATCTCTCTCTACACATTTGTCATAGAAACCTTAATGACTCTTTTCAAACCTTACAATCACTCAAACAAATTGAGTAGGGTTGAACAATGTGACTTGGATCTCAATCTCTTTTCTAGAACTCTCAATTTAAGCCAATCTATGTCAAATTCTACAAAAGATTTGCATAGATGCTCTATATGCACTAGAAACTCTCAAAGGTTTCACTTGGAGGACAGATCCAAAGATGTTTTCTAGCAAATTGATGCTTCTAAACTTGACCCTATCACTCTTCAACAAATCTAGACTGATGGTACAATGGATTTCAATCTCACACCTTGCATATTACTCCTTAATCTATGATTTTTAGCAAAATCTCTCTTAACTTCAACATACACTCAAAAAATCAGAGAAGATCAATTAATGCACCTTTTTCAAACTTCAGTTTTAATTTTTTGGTTGATCTAATCCAAGAACTAATCAAGGGATTAGACTCACTATAGAAAATGCTTGATTTTGCATTAAAAATCACTCAAATTGGGTATGTGAGTCAAATTTTACAAATTTTTGAAATTTCTGAGTCAAAACCGGAGCTGTACGGCCTCACACGTGTGAAAAGAGTTCCTATGTACTAGGCTCTGATACCATGTGCAAAAGAGTACAAAAAGGACCAAGAGTGGATCCTAATCTTATCCTCAAGAGGGATTGGTTGTCAGATTACTTGATCTATCAATCTACCTGAGATTAAGATCTATCTAGATCAATTCTAGACACAAAATCCTAACAAGAACAATCATTAATTGAAGGTAGGTGTACTTTCTAGTTTCACACGTGTGAAACACTGTCTGAGTATGGACTCCAACCTGAAAATCAAGTACACATTGATAGAACCTCAAAACAATCAAAACAAATGTAGACAAATGGAGAGAATCACTCAAATTGCTTTCAAAACCAAGATTGGTGTCTCACAATGATTATGGCCAAATGTGGCTCTATATATACAATAAGTGAGAGCTCGTGGTACTGATCATCCCTCTGATCCCACATGTGTGAAGGTGCTTTGTCATATGATGATTCATCATGCAAAACTGACACTTGGACAAAACCTTCTATTTTGGCACTTTTAGTCCATTTTCCTTCTATATGGAGATCTACTTGGAAATCTTCTAGAAGTCAAAATTAGCCTACTTCAGCTTATTCCACACATGTGAGCTGTCCTCTACACATGTGATATGACACCTAACCAAAGGATGTGGCTCATGCAATCAATAGATTGATGCCATGTGTCATATGTCTAGAAAACTAGTTTTTGGCCTTTTTAGCCACTAGAACTTGAATTAAATCATATGTACAACCTATATGATTATGGTACATGACAAGTACACTATTTTCACACGTGGAAACAGGCTCCACACATGTGTGTTTATCTATATACAAGATTTTTGGCCTCTACCAAGCTTATTTTTGCATTTTTCACAGAGGAGAGATCCATAGAGGCTTGAAGATTCTTACTTGTAGGTGGAGGCATCATAGCTTGGAGTTGGGGAGAATCTTGGAGCTTGCAGGTTACTTAGAGGATCTTTGGAGGCACTACCTTTGGATTAGGAGGACTTCTTGACTTCATTTGTAAAAATAAGACACGAGTAGGTATTGTGAAAGATTTCAGATCCTTAAGATCCAATCTACTTGAATGATCTTTGGTTAGAAAGAGAAATACACTACCAATTTCACCACTGTAGAAAAATCAGCATCTACACACAATTTGAGATGCAAACACTAATAGAACTTGATCAAACTTGAATGAAATGATTATGTACTGTTGCTGTCCGTACAAAACCAGCAAGCTATTGTATTTCACACGTGTGGATCCAAAAATAACAAATATAGATCATTCTACACATAGAATTGCAAGCAATCACCAAGATAGTGCACCAATGGATAGTAGAACCCAAGAGAACCATGTATAAGCATGAAATGAGATAGAGAAGAGAGAAGATGACTCTCTCCATGAGTTACATCCTTTTATAGCAGGTCCAAACCCTATTTGGCCACTTGGCTTTCCCACCAAAATGCTAACCCTACCAATTTTGGGTCTAGATTCAATGTACCCAACTTATTCAAATTGAATCTACTCAAACTCGCATTCTATCTTTCCCACACTTTCAAAAAGTGTTTATTCAAATGAAATTTAGACTAATGAACTTTGAAAAGTCAACCTCTAAGTCTAAAACAAGTTTTGGCCTCAATATGCCAAATATGAAAATATTGCAAAATGTGATGAAACTAGTTGAATCTTTCACACTCCCTCTTCAACTAGTTTTAGCATAGACTTTGATAATACTCCAAGTGAAGTCCTATGCTTCATGAACAAGTCTTTTCCCAATGCTTTGGTGAAGATATCAGCTACACATTCCCTTGAAGACACATGTTGAAGCTCCACCTCCTTTGCAATGAGTCTCTCCCTCACAGAATGATATTGTATCTCAATATGCTTGCTCCTAGCATGAAAGATACGATTGGATGCCATTCTTTGGGCTGATTGATTGTCACAAAAGATGATTGGGCTCTCTGAAAAATCTAGCAAGTGAAGATCCTTGATCGTCCTCTTGATCCATACCATCTCCTTTGTGCAATGTGTAAGAGCTTTGTACTCGGCCTCACTAGATGACAATGAGATAGTGGCTTGTTTCTTTGACATTCATGATATAGCTCCATCACCTATGAAAATACAATAAGAACTAATGGATTTCCTATCCATTACATCTCCAGCATAGTCCAAATCTGAAAATCCAAAAAGATTAGGTGATGATCCCTCATACAATATGCCAAAATCTTGAGTTCCAATGATGTACCTCAAAAAATCGCTTTCCTAGCTTCCAATGCTCCTAGCATAGTTTTTGCCAATAGAACTTTGATCCATCATGAGAATGATCTTCTTCCTAAGAATAGATCTCCTTTCAATGATTATGTAATTCTCAAAATAGAAACAACCATAATTGATATAGAGAATAGTGTCCACTTGGGATGCTTCACTATTTCTTACATCAATTTTACATGTAAAAATGTGACTAGAACATGAAGAATCAAATAGAATGTAAGTGAGATGATTCCACTATGCTTCCAACTCTGAACTCTCTGGAAAAATACAGCAAACAAACAATAAATGTGAGTGATCAACTTTTGCTTGCATGTCTCCTCCTCCTTTGTCCTTTGTTGCCTTGTATCCACCATGAGACTCCATGAATGAGCCTCCATCTTCATCTTGCCACAAGAAACCATCAAACCTTGGAAATCCATGAGTAGGTGAGTACATGAATGATGCAAATCCAGCATCACATGACTCCATAAACCAAGTAGTTTGCACTAGTCCATCTTCAAGATCTACTTGACACAAGAAAATGACCATGAATTCACCAAAAATTGACAATCTCCAAGTATTGGCAGCAAGTAAAAGTGTTTGTGCGCTACGGAATGAGCTATATTACTCTATCCCTAAGCATGACTACGCCCACCAGAAATGAACAAAACATTAGTGATAGAAATCTTGGTCGATCTGAGTACGTAGCCAAACATTAACGAAACATTAGAAGAATAATTTGTCACGAACAACTAGACAAATTATTAGTCGCGAATGATTCATGAAGAGCTACACTGAGCTCGATTGATAATCAGATGCAAAATAGTCGCAAAAGCAAGACTAAATATTAGTCGTCAACAGCTAGACTAATAATAATTTGCTAAGAACAGATTACCAGATTGAGCAATAAGAGAGTCAGACAGAATGTAGAAAAGCATTGCAATATTGACACAAATCTAAATGCAGAACAAAACATAGCTGTTATCAGATTAAGTATAGGAAAATATACATGTCAATAATGCAGTGGAGCACAATAATGCGTGCTCTACAAAGCTAATTCAATATGTAAAAAGGAACAATACAAAAGAATCAATGCACAAGACATCTACTTCGTTTGTCTCCAATAAGCTTATGATGCTATTATTTTTCACACACTTTGAATACGCAAATGGTATTCAATATATACACAATTTACAGGTGTGCAGAAGAAGAAAGTACAAAGTGGATGTGTTGTCTGTAGGAGATCGTGGGTGGCTGCTGTTGTTGTCAAATCTGTTAGTACAATTGCGTGGGATGAGCGTGAAAATATCGCGACGTCAGCCTTTGCTAAAATGAACATTGGTGAAGATGGAAAAATGCGACACTCTGACCAAATGCCTTAGGATTTGATTTACAGGGTGCCTTCGCTTTTCCTAGGGCACCTTCGGCATTTAGTAAGGAAGTGTTGTCTTTTTTGCCTATCACAAATCATGTTTAGAAACACAATGTCGCAATCCTGTGGAAAATTACTTTGTATTTATGCAGATTGTGTGACAACATGAGTAAAAAATACAGCATGAGTGGAGGCAGATTAGAATAGGATTTAGGAGAGTAGAGGAGATAAATCCAACACTATCGAGGGACTTGATGTTTTAAAAATGATAGCACACCATGTGCTATCACTTCAGAGAAGGTATGAGTGAGGAAAACTCGCAAAACTCACAAATGATTTACTCACAAAATGCCAAACCCCTGTAAGGAATAATATGGATGTTAGTCTCACAATATTCTAACAAGAATCCACTCATGGATGACATAATAAATGATTTGCTTATGAAATGCACAAATATTTCTTGAAAATGAATGATCTAAGATAGACTTCTAGCTCACTAAGAAGCTTCTAGTCTCATCCCAATCAGACTAGCCCAAGCTTGGATGATGGTATATTAATAGATTCATTGAAAATTCCTAACAATCCACTCCCTCAAAAGTTGATTTTTGCAGTCTCTTGCTTGAATTAACTTCACTCTCTCAAGATTTGAACAAATCAGATTTAATGAGCTGATCTAATGTTTCAAAAAAAATGCATCAATGATTCAAACCTCTATTAGATTATTAGCATTTGATAGATTGAAGCTAGATCTAGACAATGCACTAAAAAGCTTGAAGTTTGGACAAGTATGCAAGATATTGGACAAAAACAAAGATGGAACTCCTTCACACAGGATCTGTACGGCCTCACATGTGTGGAAAGTACACCTGTAGCCACAACTTGATTTGAACCATAACTAATGATGCCCACTCAAGATTAGATCAAAAACCACAAAATTCCAATAATTTTGATATGATCAATGCTTCATTTACATCCCTCTTGTACCAAGCTTTGATACCATGTAATTTTTCTAATTGACTAGAAAATGATTGATTAGTACAATCAATCTTCAAGAGGTGTCTATTAATTAGATCAAGATCTAGATGTAAATCTCTAACTATTTAGCAAGATCAGCAAATGTAATCTTCAATAAACATCAAGGGTGGTCTCACACATGTGGAATATAGTCCCTATATGGACTTTGAGTAGAGAGCAAAGTACAATACTTAATGATAGCTCACAAAGCATAAAATCATAATTCTATTGGTGAAATCATAAGGAAAATGCATAAGATCACAATATCTCATCAACTTCTCATTGAAATGGGTGATCTACTTGTAGATCAAGTACAAGCACGACTTGTATGTTGATTCAGCAGATGTCTACATATGCACCTCTCATTATGATTGGACCTCATGATATCCACCTCACTTTTGGATTGGGCCTCATGATGTGCACCTCTAAACATGATTGATCCACATGTAATGCACCTCTTAAAGTGATTGGTCTTGTGATCTACACCTAAATGTGATTAGGCCAAATGGATGCATTTCAATTCTAACATTATGTGACAAATGTCATTATCTCACTAGGATTCAAGTTTAAAGCCTATTGGCTATTCTGTTGGAGTTAATCTTCACACCGACTCACCTGAATTCAATTCCTAAGCACAGTATACTATGTAAATATTCTCTCTCTATAATAGCATGCAGTCTTACTTGCATAAGTCGAACAATTGAAGAAGAAGCAGGATTGACTTTGTCGACTCATCGACGTCTTGTCATCAACTCCATCAACATCTTTTCTAGGGCGAACCAGAAAACTCAACTTGTCACCTTCGATGATTGTCGACTATCACTAGTTCAAATGGAGCTCTTCCTCTGTCATGTCCGATGCAGACTATGTCACAGTTCATTTCAGAACTTTGTAGTAATTGCACTACTTCATGCTCGTTGTCCACACAGTTGTTATAACTACCGCATGTATATATATATAACAACAACATATAGTAATGATGGAAAGAGGATGATGCATGAAACACATGTTATCAAAGTCAATTAACATAAGCGTGATTAAGGGTTCCTCCATGAACTCCACCGTATCAGAATTATTTGACTCCATCGAATCAGAGATTTTAGAGAGAGTGAAAGTAATTCAAGAAGTAGAGATAGTATTCAATCTATATCTAGCATAGTAAGATCACATCACATAGTGCATTATTACTGTGAACCATTCTTGGGCATGTGATCATGATCTGATCATTGTATTTACAACAGCTTAATGCAAATGATCTATTTCCTTATGTGTGTTCCACTGTCAAATGCTTTTTGATAATTTTTCTCTCATACACTGATACTCGCTTCTCGACTCAGACGATATCTAATCTCAAAGGAAGCATGGCTGTCACAGATGCCTAATTGTTTCGCTCCCTTCATGCTGTCAATGACACCTAATATTCATCTTGTCGATCTAAGTAATAGTCTGAAACTATTGCTTGGAAAAGATCATGTTATAATTTATATGTTGAGTTATCCCTTGATTAGATCTCGTATCCAATAAGGGTGGTATCAAAGCTGATAAACAAAATATTCAAACACTATAATTTTGCATTCAAAGAATTCAACAAAGTGGTATCAGAGCCATTATAGGTCCAAATTATTATCAGTATTCAAGAATATTATATAATTTCTTAGATCATTCATCATGGAATGTACATCTTCAGAATTTTGCTGATTAGCAAGTTCAGCGGAGATGACTTCCATGTGTGGAAAATTCAAAATGAAGATGATACTTACCAAAAAAGAACTGTGGGGATATGTCAACGGTTCAATAGCCAACCCGGTTGAACTTGATATGCTGACCGCTTGGAAAACTAAAGACGGCAAAGCTCTTGCCATTATATCTCTGAATCTTAAAGATTCACAAATAGGTTAGGTAGCAAATTGTTTTAGCTCCAAATAAGCATGGGACATTCTTTCTGGTCTATATGAAACAACAGATGTATCGACTTATCTCTTCTTGAGAAAGAAATTTTTGACGCTCAAGATGAGTGAAGAAACCTCAGTCACTGTCATCTGAATGAATTCAAATCAGACGAAGATGCTAACATGTTTCTTTTGTCCAGTCTTCCTCCCTCTTACGACAACTTAGTATCGCTCTTGAGCAATGCTCCTAACCTGTCTCTACAAAAGTTGACAGCAAGTTTATTGCAAGAAGAAGTAAGAAGGAAAAGCTTATTTACATCGACTACAAAGGTAGTTGTCCTCTATTTGAATAAGCAACAGTTCCAAAAAAAGAAATCTTCAAAGGACAAGAAACTACCTATCATCACACTACAAGAATTGCCGCGATTTTTGACGTGAAATCGCGTTTTAATTTTTTCTAGAATCGACGCGAGCATCTGAAAACGCGTCGCAATAGGGTCGTCGGAATTCGTCGTATTTAAAATCCGTCGGAATCCGACGACAAGCCCAAAACCAACAACCGGCCGCGAAAAACATTTTTCAGAAAACATGCCATGTGGATGTCGGATTCCGACGGCCCGACCACGTGGACGTCAGAATCTGACGTCCACATGGCAGGGGGAGAAAAAAACATGAAAAAGCCATGTGGCCAGGCTGTCGAAATCTGATGTCCATGTGGCAAGAAAAAAACTGTGAAATTTTTTTTTTTCGCATCTTTTTTTGTTTTGCCACATGGACATTGGATTCCGACAAAAAAAATTTCCATTTGTTTTGTTTTGCCATGTGGCCGTCGGAATTTAACACTTTTTTTTTCCTTTGGAATCCAATGGATTTTAAATGTGTCGAGATTTCGACCCTGATAAAAAATAGAAAAAAACTAAAATTTCATGATGCGAATTCTTCCTTCAATGTGGAGATTATGACAAGAATTGCAAATATACTATGTATGGCATACAGTACTACATAGCAACTAACCTCTTACAATCGTTTCAAACACGTGAAATGAATATTTAGATCAACTATGATTCACAATATTAATCAAGTCACTAATACACTACGAACCCATTCGTTAACTGGTATGGAAACTAGCATAAATTGCAACCAAATATACTCCAATCGACAAGAAGTGCATACGAAAAATAAATGATTACGGAAAATGACAGATGAAAGAAACTGAAAATAGATAAAGCCATACCTATTTGTGAGTGCATATGCATGTAGCCGAAAAGTGAAGAAGTGCTAGTCATGAGTGCTTCAATTGATTCTACTATGTTTGTCACTCTGCTTATGGTGCCTCTTACATCCTTATGATTTGAACCCATTAGTGACATGTAGAATACATACAAGAAGTCTCTTGACGATAATTGTTTTGGAAGCTCAAAATGCTTGTTGTTGAAAAAATATAATCCTTTGACACCCTTCTTCAAAAAGCTCCCCTAAATTGTATGCTCAACAGAAATTTGCTCATTGATTTCTTGAAACCAGTGCTTCCTTTTATCTCTTTGTTCTGAGAGAGAGAGAGAGAGAGAGAGAGAGAGAGAGAGAGAGAGAGAGAGAGAGAGAGAGAGAGAGAGAGAGAGAGAGAGAGAGAGAGAGAGAGAGAGAGAGAGAGAGAGAGAGAGAGACCTTTTTAATGAATAAATGGATAATATTAATCAAAATTCTCAGTCCTAAAAAGGTGTGTAGCCCTTACTTTTCTCCTGTTAAAGACCACCAATGTGGTCTAAGCCCTCCATAACTCTATCTTGAAATCACACATCAACAATCATAAAAAGCAAGAGAAAACACAACCAAGAGCAATAGCAAGTAGTGAATAGCAAATGAGGATGCTTCTCTTCCAAAAATGGTAGAGTTTCCTCCTTCTCATTAAGCATGGAAATAGTGTACAAATGGTGCATTTTTATAAAATGGGGAAGGCCCTTGCCCCTCAATCTTATTGGCTAATATTCACAATGATCCTAACCATTCATCTTGGACCCAACTTGATCCAAGGGTCCACAAAAAGTACATTAGAAATCACAAGATTCATGTCAGTCCCAATTTGGACCCAACTCTAAAAAGTGATCTCTAAGTTTAAAAATGACATTGGGCCTCTAGTTTTATTTTAATTACAAGGCCCAAGTCAAGTTTATTTTATTTACAACTTCAATTGCATGCTCATTGGGCCATGGGCTTATACACGCAGGATGCCATGCCCTTGCAACACATTTTATTGGAGGATTTTATTTATTTACACTTTCTTGGGAATACCCCCAACATACACTAATGAGAGTTTTGGTCAATCTAGGTACTTAAAGTACATCATGTACGCAAAAAGATTTTGATGATGATGCATGCAGTGGAATACTACCTATTCCTTCAATCCTACGCTCTACATCATTAGCAGTATAGATTGATTTTTTTACACCTAGATATGGCATGAGATTAGTGAAAGAGTTTCTAGAACTAGACATATGGGAACTAGCCCCACTATCTATCCACCAGACTTCTTCATTCTAAAAGGACAAGATGAAAAAGTAGACATCATTAATGAATCCTCTCTTTCACTCTCAACACCCTCGCACTCATCCTCATTAGTAAGGTTAGCTTGCTTAGATTGGTTCTTCTTCTTGAAACAGTTTGATGCATAGTGTCCTTTCATTCCACAGAAAAAACACTTGATCTTTGACAGCTTCTTCTTGCCACAGGATGTTGCAGTTTGTGAGGATTGATCACACCTTCTTTGGCTTTGTCCTTTATGAAGTGTTGTTGTCCTTTGCCCTTGTCTCTTGACTTGTCTTTGATGAAGAGTGCTTTGTCATCTCCGCTATCTTACAATGAAAGTCTGTTGTTCCTTAGTATCTTGTTCTCGTCTGCTTTCTTCAGCAATGAGAACACCTTGCAGTGTCTCCAAGGATGGAAGATCCTCCCTGACAGCATAAGTCTGCACAATATTGTCATACTCATCTCTAAGTCCATTTAGGACTACTTGAACAAGTTCAGTGTTCTTAAAAGCATCACCAATACCAGCTAACTCTTGATGAAGATCCTTAACTCTCATGACATATGATGAAGCACTCTCATCTACTCTCTGATAACTTAGAAATATTTGGTTTCTAAGTGTAAGCAATCTAGAAGTATTCTTGATTTCATAGATTGTTTTTAGAGTATCCCAAGCTTCCTTGGCATCATTGGTTACATTCATTTTTATGAAATGAAGGGCTATTTTGGTTCTTTTGTGAAATGTTGCAGCTTCATTAGGTGCAGCAGGTTCTTCTTCAGCTGCACTCACAATATCCATTACATCCTGAAGAATCAATAATGATTCCATTCTGATCTTCCACATTGCATAATTGGAAGATGCTAATCTCTCACTGTGTTCCAAGAAAGATCTTGCATAGGAGTTGGTAGCACACCTTTAAAGGATCCTATAGTGAGAGAGAAGCAACATTTTTATTGTCTCATTACAAGGAGTCTTCACTATTACATGGCATCTATGGGCTCCTACCTATTGGAATCTAGTGAAAGACTATCCACCTCCAACTATTCTATTTGGAAGGTTAGAATTTAGTCAATCTTGATACTCCAAGATGTGATGGACATTGTACTTGGGATTGAGCAGGAGCCTCAAGTCCTTCAAGAAGTACAAAAGTACAAGAAGAGAGCTAGGATGGCTCTCCACTTTATCAAGATGAATGTCTCTAATGAGATTTTTAGAGAGATTGGTGATTGCAACTCAGCCAAGCAAGCTTGGGATACTCTCAAAGCTATTTATGAAGCCAAAAATACATCTAGGCTCCTCACTCTTAGAAATCAAATCTTCTAAAGTTCTCAAAGAGTGATGAGAGTGCCACTAATTATGTGTTGAGAGTGAAAGATACTCATAGGGAGCTTGCTTGCATTGGATATATCAATGTGAGCTAGTCCAAGTCATACTTAATGGCTTGAGAGATGAGTATGAGAACCTTGTCCAATCCTATGCCATCAAGGAGGAGCTACCTACTTTGGAGGCTTTGCAAGGAGTGCTAATGGCTGAAGAATCAAGGCATGAGAACAAGCTTTTAAGGATGGACAAATTGTCACTCAATCATATGGTGAAGTCAAAGTTTTATTTGCCAAGCACAAAGAGATGAGCAAAAAGCAACACCAACACTTCTCAGAGGACAAAGCAAAAGACCAAGATGAAGAGGATGATGATTCCTCTCAATATTCTACTTCAAAGAAGAAGAAAAAAGATGTTAAGTGCTTGTTTTGTGGCAAGAAAGGCCACTATGCCACCAATTGCTTCAAGAAGAAGAATCAATTCAAGCAAGCCAACATCTCTCATGAGAAAGAAGACTTTATTGTAAGTGATGGAGAATGCTCACTTATGGCATCAAAATTCTCCTTTTCCACCTTCAAGATGGATGACTCTTGGTATATTGATAGTGGATCATCTTCACATATGTGTAGCTCCAAGAATTCCTTTCAACTATCATGCCTTATGGAGGAGTCAAGAAGTCCATATATATTGCAAGTGATCAAGAGTGCAAAATTGAAGGAGTAGGGACTATTCCCTTGAAGCTTGCATCATCAAAAGTTCTCTCTCTTCAAGAGGTTCTTTTTGTTCCCAAGATTACAAAGAATCTTATAAGTGTTGGCAAATTACTTGATGGTGTTTGATGTCAATTTCCATATTGACAATTGTGTGATCAAGAAGGATGGTGAGATTCTTGCGTATGGATCTAGATATGGAGGAATCTACAAATTGAACCCAAGAGAGAGTGCAAAATCTCTTGAGGTTGCTTATGTATCCAAGTCTTTAAAGGAGGATGATCACACAAGATGCACATTTCTTCTTTCTTCAAGGTTTATGGTGCATGACCATCAAACACTATCTATTCATAATATTGTCTATTCAAACACTTAACACTATCTATTCAATCACTTAACACTTAACACTGTCTATTCAAACATTTATCTTTCCTCTCTTCACTTTCTTTCACAAAAACAAACAAAACAAAATTTATCTTTCAAAAAAAAAGCAAAACATGAACTCCAAAAACTCCAAAGGCTTTCAACATCATCAAGCACTAACCTCTAAGCATCAAAAGCATGAACTAATCTTCAACAATCGCAATAATTACTCCAAAGATGCCTTCAATCGCTCCAACCTTCACATAACAAAGTAAGAAGAAAGATGCGGGATTGCACAAATTCAGAAAAAAAAAAAAAAAATCCAGACGTCAGAATCTGACGTCCTCCAAACACGTAAGAATCCGACGTCTGTGTTAGTCCAGGGACGTCAGAATTCAGTGCCGTGAATAGGCTTTTGGATTGCTGACGTGATCGGAATCTAACGTCCGTCGGATTTCAACGTCCACGTAGGATGCCACATAATTTTTTTTTAAAGAATGCCATGCCATATCCACATCGAGATGTCGGATTCCGACATGTTGGATTCCAACGTGCACTCAGGCTAATCTATCAAGGCCCAAACCAAAGAAAGAAAAGAAATGAGTTCGAGACAAAACTCAAGTCAAATATTTTGATGAGCTTGATCAAATGGCATCAAAAGGTAAGCAAGAGAAACAGTCCCAGAAAAAGCTTATGAAGGTGAATCCTTGCTTTATTTGCGATAAACCTAGACATGTTATGAAATTCTACCCGGAGCAAATGAAACCCGCAGTTCAAGGGATTGACATGTTAGGTAAGAAAAATATAAAGTTGGAAATTAACTTGATAGATTATGAGTGTGAATGATCTTTTACTACTACTTTTTTCTTGTCTAATGATTTTTTTTGTTTAAAAGGCACAATTAAATATTAAGAGATTAATATCTTGGTGGATAATAGTTTAACTCATAATTTGATTAATTCTTGATTTGTGCAGAAACTCGGCCTAGAAGTTGAAGCTAGCAATCATAGATATAAATCTAGCTTCAGGAGCAAAGTTGGAGACTTGAGAATTCAAAGTACATAAGCTCCCATTTTTTATTCAAGACTATAGAGAATTAGTTGATTTCTATATTTTAGATTTAGCACACACATTTAAATCTGCTAATATTGACTTTGAGAAGCATGTGCTCTCATTTCAGGAGGGAGATAAAGTAGTTACAATTTTTGGAGACAAATATGTGCATCCATCTTAGAATTGTGATGTTGCCCTTGGAGTAAAGCAAATGGATCCATCATGTCTATAAATCTCTCTCATATATAACTCGTCAAATTCTGAAATATATCATGCTAAATCCAAGAAATAGTATGGTAATGCATGGCAAGAACATTGTAAGCATCTTTTCTTATTTCAATTTTCTTCGAGTCTGATTAATGAGTTCTTTTGTGAGCCTAATATTATGTATTGTTTACAATCATGCTTTCATGTTCTTTCTTGCAATGGGTGTCCTTCTTCTTTCAATGGCACTCTTTGGACATATAGCATCCACTTAGCATTAGCCCTTTGGCTCATCCATCATGATTTCTTGGAGAGCTAGTGCCAACACTTACAATCTTGTGAAGCACCATATTGAAGCACCATAGATAATTTCGACTATGTAAGGAGCTTCCAAATCTAAATAGGTGTGGCCTCTATGAGCAAACACATCTACACTAGAAATATTAAGGTGGTAGTCATGAAAGGCCTAATTATTTACATTGATTTACCTAGCATTTATTGCAACCATAAACAATGGATCACATCTTGCAATTGTTTTCATTTTTTTCATTCTAACGTGACACTTTTTTATAATGATTTTCATATCCTTTTACTATTAAAGATTTTATTTATTGAGTGTCATAATATAAGATTATGAGAGTGAGGATAACAAGAGAAGTTCTAAAAGATTGCATGTCGATATGGTTACACAATCAAAAGATAACTAAATCAAGTAAAACCATTATTGCTTTAAAAAAGTATTTGAAAATTTAAAATAGTTACATCATTGACCAAACTAAAACTAGCCAATTAGTAATGCATCACAAATTTAATGTTTCTAATTAGTTGGCCTATAAATTCCTTTGTTTAAACATTCAACAATCATGTGTCCTTCTCCGCATCCATACAATCTACCCCCTTGGCGTTGTGGTTGTGCAGCATATGTGACTGACCAAAGATTTGTCAAGTCCATACCATTCTTACATTTTCTGTTGAAAAAATGTTTCAGTTTCCGCCGTCATGAGATTCACCTAGGCTACTTGAGGATTATTCAGCCCCGGTGGTGTTGGTATCTATTATTGTTGCAAACACTCTCCAAGATCATTACTACTCTTCTTCATAACAATCATCTATGGAGCACTTCAATTTTAGAAAGTAAATATAGCATTCATCAAGTTATAGCTAGCATGCAAAAGTAAGGAGGATGGAAAAGATGTAGAAAGGATGATGGAGGGCAAGAAAAGTATAGCTGATTACTTGGAAATGACATTTTAGGAGAAAGATCAAAGGTACTGTAGAGGTAGTTTAGATGTGACATAAAAATAAATACAAAAAGCTCATATGAAGGTGTTTTCCACTAGCATGGTTGGTCTGGTTAACATGATAATGATTGACATATTGCTACTAGTGAGCCATTCAACAAATGGAGTGTTGGTAAAGTGGTTTTCGACACAAAAAATACTGAATCTGTTTTCTAGTCATATTTGCCAATGGTGCAAACTAAATATTGTGACATAAAGACAACACTATCTTTCTGGTTGAAGGCTTTGGAGTAGACATAGTGAGGAACATGCAATCAACAAGGTGAAAAATGTTTATGTCAAAGCATGCCTATAGTTGTGCATGTGTTCTTTCAAGACCAAACTAGATAACTATAAGATGCATGCAATTACAACTTGAAATATAGTGGGAGTAAATTTGTAGAGTCGGATGACAGTTTTGATAACTCCAAGTGTGGTTTTCCATTTTCACAGTATTTTGTACCCTATATGGGATCATTGTCGTGAGTACATGTAAACATATAGATAATGAGTGTTAAGTAATGATGGGACATGCAAAGTTCAAACCCTCCCAAAAAGACTCAAGGAGCTGAACCAATCTACAAACTTTCCTTGAACATTGTGCTTGAGCTTGTTTGTTTGGCAAAATATAATACAAGCATGATGGTAACTAAGGCACTTGTTAACAATACCTCCATTTACACAAATTCCCACTAAATAATAAATTTTCCTTCCTTTTTGCAATTTAAATCTCCGAACTTTCTAACCCATGGTCCATAGCCAAACCTATCACTCTAGCTTGTTCATGATTTCTTACGCGTTTGAAAGCATTGAAATCAAACAAAACTTCCAAGAATACACTTTGGCACATGGCTTCCGACTTCAAAGCAATATGCAATGCAACTTATTCCAGACCGGAGGAAGAAGGCCAAGTAGCAATTATGCTGTATAATATTCACGTATTTCTTCTTGAGCTAATTTAAATTCATGCATGGCTAGAAATGACATGTTTCTTACAGTTGATGTAATTGTTTTCCAATCGAAGAATATTTACAATACATATAAAGTGGCACTAACTAAAATCTCGTTATTCAGGCATCTCATAGTTTTCAAGTTGGATTTTGGCTCAATTCTGGTCATGAGCAGGGTTTTAAAATTATCACTATACCAAATATACTCTTTCAATAATTCACAAACAAACTCTACTGAGAATTGTGTCGGGTAAACTGCAGAAGCAAAGGTAAATCAGAATAAGCAACCTGTTTTATATCGAGTACAATAAAATGTCATCACAATGAACATCCAATTATGACGAATTCTAGCCACCCAACAAGCACCTTGAGATAATATGGAATATGCATTAGTTTTTTCTGGATGATCTTCCTAAAGGAATTCCAAGAATTCAAGGAGTACTAAAATACAAGACAGAATTTCTTTTCAAGCATCTTGTAGCATGTTGTGAGATTTGAATCATTTACATGAAACGCATTCTTCCATTTTAGGATAAGAGCGTATGCCAACTGCTGATTTAAGATTGATGCCTAGTTTTGAATAGTATGATTTTGCCCAAGATTCTCTCTATGCAGATTAGTTAAGTCATTATCAGATGTTTCTCGTAAAATTAAACGACATGTCAAAAATGAAGACCCTAAACTTCAAGGAATGTTGCAAGTAGATGCTACTCTAAATGTGAAGAAAATGACTGTATATGGTGTACTCACAAAACCAGTTTTGGTCCAACCATTTTGATCAGGTGTCTGGATAAGGAACCTGTGTTAAGTGATAGGAATTGCCAAAATGGCAATAACTGAAAAGTGAATGCAGATAAAATCACATGAAGTTTAGTTTTCATGTCCATATTAAAGTTTGTGAGGTCAGAAGTAGACTCGAACTCAGCTTATATACACCCTCCTTAATTTTTCAGATCCAAGAAATTTTCTTTGGGGCCCACAAAAAGCACTTTATTTGTATGTCTCTCTGTTTACAGAGTTGGGCCATCCAGCCTTCTTGAAACTAAAGAATACGTTGGCAAATTTCATGATATAACAATAAAGATTTCTTCATAGAATAGCATTTATACAATGAACGTCTCTGCCCTGTCCAAGAATGTCTAAGAATGCTTCTTGGTTTCCTAGGGGGGGCTCGAACTTGGGACCAAAGAAACTTTGGATGCCAAGCTAACCAATTGAGCCAACCCCTTAGGATGAGAATGTCTAAGAATGGAAGTCTTATTGCTCCGATGAAAGTTCTGTCTTGATCATTTACAGATTAATGAGCAATAAAATCAAACTGCGGTAGAATTTATTCTGACGCAAAACTCATTACCAACCTATCATGCTGGATGGGCTGTAAGATTTATGAATGACTACAACAACATGATAATGCAGACTTAAAATCAACCTTTCACCTTCCAAACTAAATACATCTAGCACAGTTACTACTAATGCTTCATTCAAATACAAGCTCTGTAGTTTGGTTGAAGGTACTCCTCTACAGCAGGTGAAGCTCGGATTTCTCCCTGGTTAAGATACGCTTGATTGATTTCTTCGACCTTTTCAAGCCTGAAAATAGAACCGGTATGGATACTTAATCTAGTGTGCAATCATAGAAGGCTTAGAAGTTCTGAGGATATTGACTTGCATGCACCTGTATAGGTAGTTAACCATGATGCCAGCACTTTCTTGAAGACCCTTTGTTGATCTGTTCCCCATCCAATTAAGTCGTTCTACTATCTGTAAAAACAAAGCATAAAAAGCTCTGAGTTCAGATCTTAGAAGCCCATTCCGAGCAAAATGGGTCGGAACGTTCCGTTCCTTGCGTTCCGGAACGTACTGGGTCGGAACGAGTTTATTTACAATATAAAAAAAATAAACATAATACGCTGGTTTCCGCAAAATCTATTGAGGTAACACCCTGCTGGCCCGCGACTTCACCATTTCACAACAGCGAGCAGGGAACACTGATGTGCTAAGATAACAGAATTATCAGACAATTCAAATAGCGCACCACTAACATCATACAAGGCTTTTTCATGCTTTATTTCTTGCCAATCATTCATGCACATGTCATCATAGATTCTGTAGCTGTAAGGTAGATGTGTGGTAAGTGCTATTCTTGAACATAATTGACCAACCTCTCTCAGTAAACTATATCTTTGGTATGACATACTTCAGCTTCTTAGCATTCATTTTTCTCGTTCGTCACTTCAATTTCACAAGAGAATGATCATTCGTTGCATACTTCTAGTCTTCTGCATACATCAACTCTTCTCTCAGATAAATACCGCTCGAAGTTAGAGCCATGTGATTATTAATAATTCTGTTATCTTAGCACATCAGTGTTCCCTCATCAGTATGACGTTCGTGGTGCGCTATTTGAATTATCAGGTAAAGCTTCAAAGAAAAAAGAGAACGGATTAAATATTGAAGTTGAGTGTATTAAAAATACGTTATTTTTTTTTTTCCAAGGGTCCGTTCCGGAATGGAACGCGTTCTGGAACCAGAATGTGTTCCGTTCCAGAACGGGCAACTTCCGTTCCAGAACGGGCAACTAAGGTTCAGAACTTCAGATGTAGGAAAAACGAAAGATTACTGGGCTACCAGTCTTGGTCAACCTACCCTGCAACACAAAAGAGGCTGTTTGAAGCTAAAAAAAACATAACTTACAGAATTTCAAAAGCAGATGCACAAACTGACTACAACACAAGAATTCACAATTGACCTATTGTAAGAAAATTCTCTTACAGCTCCATTTCGAACATGAAAGTTAGTTACAGGGTCAAGAGCTTTGCCCCGTTTCTTCTCTCGAAGTAGGTACCTGACAGAAAAGTAAGATCTGTTTGTTAAGATATTTGAGCATCCTTTCAGTTTGAAAAGAGTTTGGTAAAATCAAACTTCCTTCAAAAATAAAAAGACATGGACAATTTTCAAGAGCTGAACCTTTCCAACAATTTTAAGAGAATTCATCATGTTATGGCAGAATGGAAGCCTTCCAACAGAAGTTTAGCACTTGCTACTCAACAGCATCATCAAACGATTCCCACATCAGCATCCTCAAGTCCATAAATCCGTCCAAGTCTTCAACATTGAAAAAGAAGCAAAGTTATGTATACAAATTCACCAACATAACATCATGATCAATACACCAATAAATCTGCTACGAGTTGTCCTCTAGGCAACATACTGTAAGTGCACAACTAACGTATTTTCTTAGTATAAGAGAGCTCTTATAGATACTAACTGAGGAGTCCCTATTTACTTTTTATATTTATAGTAAAAGCTCCAATGTGCCTCAATTTTCACAAGTCATTTTTTAAGAAGAGAGTAAACTTAGCTAGACTACTTTTAAGCATGTTCCCACTTACATTTCACATCTACTTGTATCTACAACCTGAGAATACAGGCCGCGACAAGGCAGTATCAATGGAGAATGCAAACCGTTATGGTTAAGGGATCCAATTCTCGAGGATCAAAATGAAAACAATATTCCACGCAGGATGAGTATCTACTTTACAGAAACAGATGTGTTCCCGACTTAGAGGATTTTAGATGCCAAATATTATATGAATGTCATGACAGCCCTAGTGCGGACACCCAAGAATTCAGAAGACCTATGAGCTTGTTCGTAGGCAATTCTTCTGGCCCAGTATGAAAAAGGACGTCCAACAGTATGTAACCAATTGCCAGAAGTGTCAGATTAACAAAGCGGAGCGTCTAAAGGCAAGAGGGTTGTAACAGCCGTTAGAGATACCAACTGGTCAATGGAAAAGTATTTCCAATGATTTCATAGTAGGCCTGCCTAAGACCCAAAAGAGTCATGATGCTATATGTTGACCATTTGACCAAATTGGCTCACTTTATTCTGACCAAAACAACCGTCAAAGCTCCAGAGTTACCAAGGTTGTTTATAGACGGGCTATTTAAATTATACGGTCTTCCTTCCAGCATAGTCAGCAACCGGGACAATAAGTTTGAAGGAGGTTTTTGAAGGGTAGAATTCCATCATCTCCATACCAAACTAAATATGAGCACCTTCTACCGGGACAATCAAACAGAAAGAGTAATCAAGTGCTGGAGGATATGCTTTGCGCATATACGTCAACAAAAAGCAAACTAATTGGGAGGAATATCTTCCAATATTAGAGTTTGCTTACAACAGTACCAGACATTCAGCTACAGGATACAGCCCATTTACATTGATGTATGGTTTTCAGCCACGCTCAACCACAGCAGTAGGGTTCAAACAAGAAAAAGTTGAGGCAGCCGAAAACGTTTTAAAAGACCTAAACCAAATGGTACGCGTAGCATTAAGCAAGCCTTGGACAAGTCCCAACTGACTCTAGAATCCTCAAAACAGGAGTGTGTGCTAAGTTATCTCTTAGGTATTGTGGTCCATTTACCATTATTAAGAGAATAGGTGAAGTTTCTTATAAGTTAGAATCCCCAAACAATACTAAAGTCCATCCAGTATTTCATGTTAGTCAATTATGACGGGCTTTAACTAGATCAGATAATCCAGTAAGAGACAGTGTTCTAGTTCTCCCCTGTTACAAACTTCTACTTACTGCAAACCTCCAGGTGCTGGTTAACCACAAGAGACCGAACGATTCACGTTCCACCCCGCCATAGGACCTAATCGGATGTACCCTCCGTGCCCTGGCCTATGACCGTATCAAGCGGGATCCGACTTCCATCCTAGACGGCGTCCCATACCACTGCTTGGGCTCTCAACCATCTCCTGCCTCAAGCTAGCATACATCTTGGCCATGCACACGCTCTCCATCCACCTTTTTAGGTAGATAGAATGGATGGCAAATGAGCCCTTCTCCCCTTGTATACTTCCAAGGAGAGAGACTCCAAGCCATGTGCACACCTAGATCATGACACGTGGCAACCATGCAGGTTCACGAGTCACCGGTCAAGTCTACAGGCCCAGTCATCGTCCAGTCTCAAGTTTAGGGTTGGGACCCAAGGGAGTTGGGTCCCTAACATTCCCTCTTCCTTAAATAATTCCTTATACAAGGAAGAAAATCAGGAAACCTCTGCCTAAGGTCATGTTCTTTTTCCCAAGTATCATCATCCTCGGAACTTCCTTTCCAACGAACCAAGTACTCAGTTACCTGCTGGTTTCTGAGCCCACGTTGACGTACATCAACAATGGCCTGTGGTTCTAGGTGCCACGGATGTGGAGATTACCTTATTACAACGACCTCAACTTTTGGCTTTCATTCCCTAACACTTTTTTTTGCTTAAAGGATTCAATCGACAAATTGCCCACCAACTACTGTCAACTTGTCTTTTAAAGACTATTTCACACTTTTGCATATCCACATCTTGTCGATCAATGGACACCCCTTTATGTGAGACAATATCCTTATCATTTGTTCCATTCACCAACAGGTCATTTTCTTCTTATTGTCTAATCAGAAGTAAGGTCTATAGTCTCCACAAAATTATTACAGATTTTGAAAATGAAGCACCAACAATAGAAGCACACCGCCTTGCACATACACGCGGCATCAAATCCTGCAAATTTGGACCTCTCCCACTAAATTGTCTTACAAGGAAAGATTTTTCTCTTGCACTTTGCAGTATGGAATTCACCACATCACCCATAGCTATCTCATATAGTGTCATCTTTGTGGTTTGCCTTTCCACCCTCTTTCATAGAGTGTGAACAATTTCAACTAAATTAATTGTGGGCAGGAACACATCAGCCTCTCGTCCGATCATTTGCAATGATATATATGTATGATTATTTTGGACTGAGCAACCACGCATGCTACCTTCACACCTACATTAAAATACATACCTCGCAAACAAATTTTCCTCATCAGTGCATTCTATTTTTTTCACCAAGCTATCTAGCTCTCCAACTCCTTGTGGCTAATTTCATTAAGCATGTTCCATTTTCCACCTATTACTTTGTTGAAGAAGACATCATCTACATCAAATTTGCATAGAGCATTTCTCCATTACACACACAATGCAATACGTTCTTGGTGACCACCTTGATATATTTCTCTATGTTTTTTCTTACATTATCCATGAAATGAAAGTAGTAGGAATGCTCATTCCCAAGTAATGGAGTGTTTAAATCTCCTGCCTAAACAGTATGTATTGCTAGCCAATTGTCTTGAGCCTCATCATTGATGATTTCCCTTAACATAATTGCTTTATCCCAATGGTTGATCGTTTGCATCACTTGTATTTAGCAAAAGAAAAATTCAATGCATGAAATTCACAACATGTACTTGTATCAAACATTACCTTGTGTTTTCTCATGACATGCCATGGTCATCCATTCTCTCACAAAAAAGGGAGGCAAACATATTGATGATGATAATGTCAATGTCGCAATACTAAAGTCACATTACTAATTGTATGCTTGTCTGTTGGGATGGCAATCACAAATTGTGGGGTTGGATGAAAGTAATCCATGAGAATTTTATGCATGATATTAGTCATCACATTCGTGTGCAAGTTAGTTTATTCATAGAGAGAGAGAGAGAGAGAGAGATGCAACTTCTCTCTTCAATGATTAGAATCAACAAGTTCAATTTATTTATTTAAAAACACATTCATATATATAAGCTAGATTGAAGTAATTGCTATTATTAATGAAATTTAGTTTATATACCTGATGAAGTTTAGTTTGCTTAACAAAATCAAAAATTAGTATGTTAAAGAATGATTGATATTTCCATCTGTGTACAATGTTAAAATCAATAAGGTAGAGGTCATAAAAAGCGATCTCAATGACAGTTCTATAGTGTGAGTCGATTGGCCACATGTAGCCCATCATATTTTGTTGGGAGGTTCTCAGTAGAGCAACTAAGAGAGATTGAAAAATGAGAGCAATTAAGGCAAAGAAATCTGATAGCACACCATGGTATCCTTTGACTCACCATATGTTGGCGCGATATCGTGTGAGGTAATCAATACATTCACTGTTTTCTGTTTTATTTGTGTATCGTTCTTCATTTGGTCATTGAACTTATACTTTATATTTGGTGTGTAGTCCGACATGCAAAAAGATTTAAACAAGATAAAAACTTGATTTTATGCAACCTAAAAATTAAAAAATAAAAATAATAAAAAATGCTAAGTCAACTATTTATTACAAACAGAGCACAAAAATGCTCAAAATATTGAGTGGTTTTCAAAAACTAACAATTATAAATCCTACCGAAACAGGTTTCACATTTGGGTTGAAAAAATTGCACACTATGCAATGTGCATCCGTGGAAATGAGTTGAGGAATAAGTGGCTGGAAATGAATCTGGGTTCAATGCGAATACAGCTTGGCATTCCCAACAACGACAAGAATTTCCAACTTTGGGTAGCCAAAAAAACTCCATTTATTGGAAGAACACTCGTCATTTGAGTTGCATGTTGGAAGTGTGTAAACTAACTTTTTCAAAAGCCAATATAGAAAACAAATGTTTTATAGTATTGAATTTGACATGGATTTGGCAAGGGAGGCAAGAGAAAAACCCGACATCATCAATATTGACAAAAGACTGGTTTGGAGGTGATTATTGATGTTTTATATATTTTGTACAAAATTGAATAGTTGAATGATGGTGTCAAAAAAAATTTATATCTTTTTGAGAATTATATGGGTTTGTAGTTGTCAAGTTTAAGTTTGGATGTTTTATATATTTTGTACAAATATTGAATAGTTCAATAATGGTGTCAAAAAAAAAGAAATCTATCTTTTTGAAAATTATATTGGTTTGTAGTTGTCAAGTTTAAGTTTGGATGCCATCAAGTACATGGAACAAGCTCTAGATCAACAAGAGATTTCCACAATGCCGAACATTCTCTCCTCGCAGTGCACTATGGAGAAAACAAAAAACACAGTATTATTTCAAGCGCGTTTGTGCCATTAGTGAGTGAGAGGTGGCAAACAACCCGTGGTGGTTGGATTTCCCATAAGGAGCTTGCCCTAATGAAGAAAAGGATTTAAGATCTACATGTTGAGGGGCAACTCAAAGTTCATACACAAATGGCAATAGTCCTAGAGTCTGTGCAAGTTGCAGAGGCCTTGAAAACAAGGTCGAGATGCGGACGTTTTAAAATTTTCATTGCCGTATTTTGGTCACAACCAGGACACATTTTTTTTGTAAACAAACTATTTGCTTTTCTTTTTTACTTGTTTGACATTTCCCATTGTTTGCAACAGGGAGCGTGCCACCTTGGAACAAAGCAAATATGCCAACCAAATATGCTCAAAAGGCATACATTGGGCATCGGCAAGATGAGGAGACAATCGTGCACACATCACTGGAGCTAGTTTTCTCGCACAAGAAAAGCCATGAGGAATTTGATTATCAAGCACCAAAAGCCACAACCAAAGGAAATGACTATAATTTTCAAACTGAAATTAAACAAAATCATCCAACATATATTTTTTTCCATTGATAATCTAAATTGCTTATTTTGTGTTGTTATTTGTTTACATAATGTAGCTTCATATGGTACATGCATGTTTATTGAGGATTTGAAAATGGTGCTTAAAAAAAATTATTACAAAAGAGGAAAATTGATTGGCCATCTAAAAGAAAATTGTAAAGAGAAAAAGGAAATGAGGGGTAAGCCCGTTGCATATAGTGTTGAGATGCTCGTCCTTGGTTTTATTATGGATTTTATGCCAGATGGTATTCTAGGTGAGGTTCATGTTTGGTGTAATGGATTGATAGATACATACCTTCAGCTAGCCAGCGTCCTATTGAACAATAGTGGGTGGCTTGTTTGTTTTTTTGCCTATGAATCACAAAGAAGCTTTATATCAAACGTTACATATTAAACTAGTCTTGGGTCGCATGATAGTCCTACATGGTGTGGAACAATTTGGAGTTGTCGTTGATGACACAGAGGTATATCCATATGTGAAATTCATCCTTCTTTTTTTTCTTTTTGGATACCTTTTAGTTATGAAAGTTGTTGGCATATTCTTGGTCTTGCGAGTTTTCTCACTTGACAAATATGTCCATCATGTTGGGCAGGCAACATCCTTGTTTAATTGTGGTGGAGATAGTTTGGATCCCACCATATTAGGCGAACCATGGACACATGGATTTCTTACATGCCTACATTTGGAGATGAAGACGTTATACAAAGGTTATACAAAGGTTTGACGATTTTGATGTGAATGATTTTCAAAATTGGTAAGTTTGGTTATATTCTAGTCAATCTTTTATTGGTAGTGCAAATGTCGGGTCACTTTCATAAAGATGATTGCCTTCTTATGCAAATAGAATCGCAATTGTCCCTAAGGTAAATGCATCATCAACAAGGAAAACAAGACAACATTGTTTATATGTTGATGACAAATGCGAGAATATTAGAAACAATGTGTCATTATTGTAGAAGATTGTAAAAATGTAGACTAACTTCCCTTGAAGCACTGTAAATTGGGGTTCTATGTGAAACAAAACACTTCTTGAGATTGTAATTATCACCATTTCGGAAAGCCATAAAATTCGCAAAGCTCGCAAGTTATATACTCATATGATATCTAAACTCGGAAGGATAGGCCTCTTTACAAGGAATGCATAGCTCTCAGTTTACTTGATTAAAACTATGGCATTTCTTAATTTTTTCAAAACAAATTGACCTCCACTCTAAAGGTACTTAGCCAGGATTGGTCTTAATATTTGATGGTTCTTAGCCTCAAAAGCGATTTCCATTTATATATATATATATATATATATATATATATATATATATATCATAGGTCCCACGGTACCGGATACCGCGGATCCCGGTCCCGCGGTACCAAAAAATTAATTAATTTTTTTTTACAAAAATAACACGGGAAAAAAATTTAATTTTTTTTTATGGTACCGTGGATCCCAGGGCGGTACCGTACCGGCGATACCACTGTTATGGTACCGGCGGTACCATGACAGCGGTACCACAGGGCACATCTCGTCTTTAACTCCCTGCATTATTTTGGGTGTACTTCTTCTGCTCTATTGTATCACAACTTGCCAACATGATGTCAAATGAACTTCTAGGGCTGCAACTAGATACTTCATAGAGGCTGCCACAGTTGGTTTCATTGCGTCTTCTGGCAGTAGCCTTACTTCCCTGATTGGAATTCCTAGGAATTTAAAATCACCAGGTGTGTCATGAATCCTAAATGTTTGCCCTTCATATTTAGCCTTAAGAATTTCATAGATAGTACAACCTGCACACCATTTTCTAGTCATGGCCAAAGACAAAGAGAAGGTAAAGATATCCGTACCACATGAAAAACCAGCAAAAAGGCAAAAGGCTACAAAGAATGTGGAGAAGTTGTCTAGTAGCATAGCTTTGAAAGTGCACAACAAGGAGATGCACATCATTTGGAGAAGATTTGGGCATAGTAAAGCAGGACTGAGAAAGAGACTAGATTAAACAATAAAGCTTCAATACCAACCACAGCAAAATGGTGAAAGCTGGACGGATTTACAATAAGCTAAAAAATTTGAATGGAGCTAAATGCCTGCAGCCTGAGCTAGTTGTTGAAGACTGGCTGCAGGCCCACATTTTCATCCCTCCACCCCTTAAGTGAGAGGGTGAGCATAGTGTTATGCCTTGCCTATGCTTTTGAAGCCTGCACTTGGCTTGTTTCAGACTAGCTGCAGGCCTACAGCTTCGTCCCTCCAACCCTTAAATGAGAGGGTGAGCATAGTGTTATGCCTTGTGATGCCTACGCTTTTGGCTTATGTATAAACCAACCTCATTCGTGAATTAAAATTTTCAGTACATCCATGAATATAAATCCATTTCACATACCTTGCACACAAACGCATGAGGCAAGGGCGCACAGTATCTGCAAGCTTTTCCGTCTTCACCCACTCCTGATCTGACGTAAGAAGCCTCAATAATATTTCCAATGGATTCGCATCCTTATTATCACCCCTGCAGACCATTTACACAAATGAGAAATGGAGATTGTGCACAATCAAAAACTACAAAGCCAAGCAAAACAAATCCAATAAAGAGTTAAATAACAGTCCAACAACTTGGCAAATACACTACGAGTTGGTAACAGCCACATCATGCATATGAAGAGAATATGGCGGCAGCTCACCCAAATACCTCCAAGATTGCTCTCTCTTCACTTTTATGCAGCAATTCTTCCTTAAATACATTTGATGCAGCAGTATCATCAACAGAGTTGCCACTAGGATTTACATTGCTGGATTTGCATGCAGATACTAATTTCGGAATAAGCCATTTGAGGAAGCCAGGGATTGGACTTAGTGTTGTAAATACCTGAAAGTCCCAACTCAGTACACATAAAGCCCATTATGTGGTTGGTTTGTAGCCCTTCGTAGAAGTTTCCAACACACTTTAAATTGCAGCAGGAAGAAAAAGAGCATATGTGAAAACAGACCTGTAGCTGTGACATTTCTTGTTGCAATAACCTCGCGACCCGCTTAATGAGAAAGTTTCCAAGATCTATACCTTTAAGACCTGGCTGCTTTGAGCATTAGTGTGAAAGCATAACTATTAACACTACAGATGGCAACTCCCTAGACAAACTTCACAAAGTAATAAATTGTACCCAGAACACCAAACTATCGATTAAGTTTTGTATTCAAGCAGAGCAATACACCTG